>DWAO01003800.1:0-13626 GCA_018230605.1 Heliconius congener
ATTATTTCTTTTTTGGGGTGTACAATAAAGAGTTTATTATTATTATTATTATTAAAAAGTTAAAAATACAGATTTGTGTGTGTTATAAGTATACTTTATAGATATAGATTGCTATACAATATTCGCAGGCAAACTCACGCCTTGAGTTCATTCAAACGACGATAACTTTTTTTTCATGAACATACTTTTAATGTTTTTCTCAGTTAAAATAAAGCAATTGGTGAAAGTTTTAAATAAATCGGTTCAGTACTTTCGAAGATAAGAGTGATCATATTTTCTATTATTCTTTTTAAGTATCCGTTTATCCATTTCAGTGAAAAATACTAAATACATAGATTATGTCATTAACTAGTGGTCCCTGTTATTATCTCAGGACCGTGTGGAGGTATGGGGCCGTTCGAGTATTACGTAAGCACTATGAGAGTGGGGGTGGGGGTTGGTTCTTTGTTTGCTTATTTTTGATGAATTTGGGGATGATTTTTGACCCAGATGGTGATGACGTAATCACTAGGAAAGGTTCTTAAAGCTCTAACGCGGAATTGACGTCCGCTATTTAACATATAATGAGGCCTACCACCTTTCTGTGTGGAAAAAAGCGTAAAGCTGCCAAAGTTGTTAATTACTACATTTTACTACGTATTTTTCAGGTCCAGGATCAACCCACGAAGCATTTATAACAAAGAAAAGTTTAAAATATTTAACTTTGTCGATATTGGTGTCCGGCAGTGGGTTAAATACCGTTCGTAGAAAATATAGTTATAATCAGGTAATTGTTTTTTACAGCAGGGTAGGCAGAAGGGACCTAGTGTTAAGACCCCTTGAGTTTCCGCTGAGTTCTGGAGGCATTGCGTGTTGAGTGGTGGAACACCGCGCTTGCCTCGACACCAGAGCGAAGAAATAAAATATAAAAAAATATAAATGTAAGTAAATATTTTATCTCCTCAAGTGAGGATCGAGCCCACAACCAGTTGATTTTACATTTACACTCAGTGCTCCTGCGCCACGACTGTCCTAATTATTTGTTATATAAGAACAATGGATCTTATATGTACTAATAATATTACAAAAAAAAAGAAAGAATTAAATTGTTAATTTTAATTTGTTAAATATTGGTCACAGCTCACTTTGATCGCTCCATACATATATTTTGCCTTTATAAAAGAAGATGTCAGGTTATTAAAAAAAAATGTTGTGTTATGACTTTTGTCATCCGTGCCTTTTTTGTTCTTTATTGGTTGTTTAACTTTTGGTTTCTTTTTAAAATGTGAAGTGAACAATTATATTTTTGGAATGTTCTGCGCTCCTTTCAATATCCTTGTCTATATTCGGATTTTGTGGTCGTTGATCATGTCAATTGTGGTCAATGTCAATGTTAATTAGTTATGTAATATTGTTATTGCCTCTTATTATGGCTTTGTTTATTTCATCAAACAAAATCATTGTATTTTTATAATTTCTCTTTTTATAATTATTTTTATACTAAAATTTAAATATTTTTATTTTCAGATGAAAGAACTCGCAGAAGATCCAGCTATAGATTTCGAGAAGAAGACTATGGTTTATTTAGGCGGTTTCTTAGATAGTCCCGGTTTTCCACCCGCTTCGTTCATGTCGAGTGCATATAAAAATATAGGCTATAACGTTCTATTGTTAGATACCAATATGTTTACTACAATGGAGTATCCTCGGTAAGGCGTTATTTAATATATGGTATGGTAAACAGACGCAATTTCTTCAGAATTCTGCGTAAATTGGGCGAAGGAAGTGCCTCAATTAGATCAAAGTTTCTTAACACTAGGTTGTTAGGTTATCTCTGCCTACCCCGGTTATATGTGAGATATAGAGGGGTAAAAAAGAAATGAAATACATTGAGTAGTGTATTTTTTTAGCTTCATAACGCATTCCCTAACAATATGGCTTAATATGGCTACCCCAGCTATGGAAAAAGCAGTGCCTTACACTACGGTCTCTCCTTTGCTACCAATGTGATTGAACCTGTGTTTACGAAAGTCTCCGTCAACATTTCGTACTGCTTACTTTTACTTCATAAATCGATTTTATTCTTTTTTAATCATTCATACGTTTTATTTGCGTTTTATAACCTTAGCATGTTTTTCTTCATTTTCATTGTGATGTCCTCGCTGGTACCTACCATTTTGTGTATCTCTTCATTATGGTTTCGATTAGCTACATTCCGCATATCCTGCGTATCGTATCTCTACATTTTTTTCCTTTGTTTTATATAATACCCAGGTATCTCCACCATAAATATCATCAGTATCAATACTACATTGTTTACGGACAAACGTTCAGCTGTGCTGACGTTTCACCGTCCTATTAATGCATCTAACGCACTTCTTCCTTACTTACTCAAGCAATATGCTTTTCCGCGTCCATTTCGTATTCTTTCATGTTATATGTATTCTTCCCCATTTGAATTACATATGGATATGCAGGGTGGAAGCGTCAGCGCTCCTTTTACGGGAACAGAATATAGAGTAAAATATTTTAAACCCATACCTAAAAAAATTAATCAAGATACCTTAACAGTTTAGACGTACAATTTTTTTTCATTTCACGATCTTTATCCATCTCCTCTCATCATGTGCTGCTGACAAAAAAGCTCTGTATATTGGTTGGCAAAAAATGTTATTTTTAATACAATGTGCAAACAAAATTTCTTTTGTCAGTTGTTCCAAAGATAATTTCCAGTTTCGTTAAATAGAATTATAAAGACAACTTTCCTTTTTTTAAATAGAATATTATAAGTTATCTTTCACTTAATAATCTTATTATTATTAATTCGCTTAGAAGTCTTATATTGATCTTTTATTTACATTTTAATTCCACTCTTCCAATATCAGTAAGAGAAATTGAATGTTAGGTTCTGCCACCCAGAATAGCCAAACAGTCCTTAAATTGGAAATTAATATGTTTAATTGTATATTTATTATTTTATAGTGATATTTATTATATAATATTTATATATAATTTCAGTGCTGCACGTTTTATGAGACCAGTTGGTAAACATGCAGCCAAAATGATAGCAGATTTAACAGAACTAGGACTAGACCCAAAAATTACAGAAATCATTGGCTTAAGTCTTGGAGCCCAAACGGCTAGCTTTGTTGGGAAGAATTTCTACAAATTGACTGGAACTAAGATATCTAGGATCACAGGCTTAGATCCAGCTGGTCCATGTTTTCGGAATCTTGGACCAGATCAGCGTATTGATAAGAGTGATGCCGATTTTGTTGAGGTTATTAGTACAAGTATAGATAATATGGGGATGGCAGCGCCTGTGGGACATGTTACTTATTATGTTAATGGCGGAGAGAATCAGCCGGGTGAAGTTTATTGGTTACTCTGTAACTCTCTTTGCTCTCATGTTAGATCTTATACTTTATGGATGACAGCGTTGACACACCGGAATTCATTTATAGCCATCCAGTGTGATTCTGTACAACAAGCTAGGAATAGACAATGCTATGATAGAAAACCACTTGTTACTAATGTGATGGGTCTTAACGCAGATAAAAGTAAAGAAGGTATCTTTTATCTGACAACTACTAACAGATATCCATACTATTTAGGTGTGAAAGGCTTGAAAAAGGAAAATGATTACTTTTTATCGGTAGCAAAAAAATTGAATGCAGAGAATATTATTGAAATGAGATGAAATCGTAATTATAATAAAAAAAAATCATTTTTTGAAATTCTTTTTTTATTTAAAATTCATTTCACTTTTTATCTATACTAATATTATAAAGAGTTAGAGAGAATTATCTTTTTAATTTGTGAAAATAATTTATTAACTATAACAATGTTGGTTGCATTTCATAAGATATAAGAATTTAAAACTACCAAAAATATGTTTTCTTATGCGTTGTAATAATTATTTATATAAATTATACAGTATTATATGTTATTTTAATTTTTATCTCAAAATAAATGTAATTTGTTCAAATTAATTTTATTAAAATTAAGAGCGCATAAAAAATTATCACATGCCTATTTAAATCGAATAATTGGGCTTCGAGTTCCCTAACATGCAGCACTTAGTATATATACAGCATGCAGCACCTACGATCCTGTGTGCCTGCACAGGTGCTTCAAAAGGCTTGAAGGCTGTGAACCGGCTTCAAAGAAAAAAGTTTCTCAGTTTGAGCTTTAGATATGGTAAATTTCTTTAGTTTATGTTAAAAATATATTTGTCCGTAAATTTCTCTGACACTGAAATTCATATTGACGTGTCTTTTTTGATTTTAATGAAGTAAGCACATTACAAGACAACAATTACAAGATCCAGTTGGAACGGAGCACAATTAGGAGAAAAAAGTCTAGATGAGAGAAATTTCAAATTTATCTAAACATTGTTATTGTAACAAGTATTGTCCGTAAACTTCTCTGACCCTAAAAGTCATAATTTGATATTTTTTTATATTAATGAGGTATATTTCAACTTAGGGAACAGTAGATAGATAGAAAAATAATAAAATTTAATTTTATTACAGTTTTCCATATTTAAGGCGATATTTATCTACTGATTAATAACACAATATTGACAATAGTGAACATACAATGTTTTCTTACTCATTAAAGAAAATGATTTTTATTTATGACATCTTTTTTCAATAACCGTGTTCCATTGCGTTGCGACTTGCAAGTTGCGTCAAAAAGAAAAATATTAGTTTATCTTTATCAATGATAACAGCATTGGGAAGGTACATTGTGTTTTTAAAGGACATTGAAGCAAACTTGAAACTACATTAGATTTTAGAAGAAGTGCAAGATAAGACGTGCCTAGAAGTTTTTCTTTTAATTGTAAAAAATACATATATTAAAAATGTATTATTTACTATTATGTATTTTGATGTTTGTAAGCAATAGCCTAGCGTTGAATAGATCAAAGCAAATAGAAGGATATCCTGCAGGATTTTTGGCAGATTGTGAGTATTTAAAATATATTTAAAGTAAGCTTTCATAGTTTATGTTACGTAGTACGTATGTCTTTGTCTTTTTTTGAAAAATGTTCATTAAAATGGTTTTTTTTAATAATATCAAGTCAATAAAATCATTAAATAAATAATAAAAACAAGATTAAGCGGTAAAAAATTACAAGAGAAAAAAATACTCTATTATTTATTATTAAAGATTAATATGCTATTCAACATTCAACTAAAGTGATGGTGTTTTTAGTTCACTTACAGTTTGATAAATATCGAGGAAAATTTTGTAACAATATTTCAGGGATTGAATCCAACATTTATTTAAGTTGTCTAAATATATTTTCTTATAATTACTAGTAACTATTATAAACAATAATTCAAAAATAAGTAAATATAATTTCTCCATCTTTTTATGTTAGTCTGATATTATGGTACTATTTTTACGAAATCAGATTACAATACTTATTTCATACCGTAAGCAGAGATAGCGTATAAAGACAGTGCGTTCCTCGTTTTCGAGATATGGCATGATGAGTGGCCGAGTTTAACGTTGCATTTCGCCTTACTCGAGCGGGTAAATAAAAATAATAAATTCCCCCGAGTGAGGATTGACATCATAAACACCAATTTACGATTATACAGAGTTCCACTGAACCACGATGGATAATGATAATATGTATCAATATTTATTTCATATGCCGCACTCTCCCAATGCGAAAGATGTTTATGTTAGACATGTTGAAACAATTTATGCATAAAGATCAATTGGGCATTTTAGGCAATTTACTCAAGTAGCCTGTGATACCTTCTTCGTGATAATAATAATAATAAGCTATTATTATTATTATCACGAAGAAGTAACTTATTATTGTTATTATCACGAAGAAGATAAAGTTATTTTATGTTTGTTTACAAAAGAATTGCCACTCGTGACTGTAATCGCGATAGGTATGGGTTCAATTTCCATTCACTCAAATGGAATATTTAATATTTTAATTTATTTGCTCTGGTGTTCACGCAAATCGCGGCGTTGAGTTTCATCACTCAATACGCAATGCCTCCAGAATTCGTTACGAAATGAACTACAATTTTCTGAATTTTAAATTTCCATTATATGGTTATATACGGGATTCTGTTTTTTTTTCTTTTAAGACACGGAACCTTAAAAATACGTAAATATTTACACAAGAGCACCATAGTCTATTTAGATGAACCGACCTAAGCTGTATATTCAAAATTTTATTATATGCGATCTCTCAACTTCTATACAAAATGATCAATAATGAAGCATGTCTTAACATAATTTTAACAACGATTTCTAAGAAACAGAAGACAAGTTTAGTATTGTGCTGTAGTTCTGTTAACATTGTATTTTATTGACGATAATTTATCACTATGCCGCTTCTTACGGCATGTTATTCTTTGTATAACGTTGATAGAAGGTATTGGTCGTATTTACTTCACAATGAAAAATCAACCTCACGCACACAGCAGTGCAGGCAGAGGGAACCTAGTGTTAAGACTCTCTGTTCCCTAGTTTCCGCCGAATTCTGGAGGTGTGCTTTGCTTCAACACTAGAGCGAAGAAATGAAAATATCAATTTAAATAAATATTTAATATTTCATTTCCCTCAGTGAGAATCGAATCCACAACCCGTCGCGTTTACAGTCAAACTTTGTGCCCCTGCGCTCCCCGTCTTACAATTTATTTTTATAACAAAAACAGAAACAGAATATGTATGTATGGAACTTTAAACAAGGAAAGCAAATAAGTATGGTAACATTTTTGGATATTTTTTCTTTACGTGACCACATTAGGCGTATGGAAAAATATTTCATAACATTTTTCCCGCTTGGTGACCTTATCATACGTACTGTTTTGCCCAATTCTAGAATATTATCTATCCTTGAAACTAATATGCTATCGTAAAATAAACAATTTTAACTCGTTAGCACTTCACGCACTTCCTTTCGACAAAATATTTTTCAATATAAATCATTTTCACTGCAAATACATTAAGTTGTAGTAATTTTATAAATTTAATTATTTTAACTAGATTAATCGCGTGTATTTTAGTATTCGAAAAAATATGTTAGGAAAATCCGCTATCTATGACAAATCATTATTAAATAATAAATCTCCTTAATTATTTACGGGGTCCCACAAGGGTCTATTCTTAGCCCTTTTTTCTTTTTACTATATGTAAGTTACTTACCTTTACTACTTAATTACTTCTACTTTTGAATTGTGAAGTCGTGGATTCTGTTGATTATTGTTGATGATGATTGAGTTGATGTGGACGGTATTCCTCGGTATCCACATTGACTCCAAATTGCAGTTGGGACTTCATATTGATGGATTGGCGAATAAACTTGCTCAGCAGCTTTTGGAGTTAAAAAACCAGACTGACGTGGAAATGGCTCACCTTGTTTATTTTAGCTACTCCTATGACATTCTCCTTTGGGGTAATGCAGCCGGTATTAAATAATTTTTTGTCTTGCAGAAGCGAGCTATTTGCGCAATTCGCTACGGCAAAAAAAAAAAATTGACAGGTGTATCTCAATACATTGTTGAAAATGTTACGTATGTTAAGAAAAATATTAATGATTTTACAAAAATCGGTCATATATAGCATATTAATACTAGAAAGTTATCGAATCTGTAACTCAATTGCATCGAATTCGTAATTATTTTGTGGAGCAATGTGTACTCTTTTACAATAGGATCCCAGAAAACATCTGGGAATGTTGTATAGCACAATTTTAAAAAGTTTTGATAAGACAATTGTATAATATAATGGTTATTATCAAATTAATGATTATATAAATGATAACACGCCTTGGGAATGAAATGCCCCTCATTCTGGTCTATTTCAGTCTACTAATTTGAATCAGGGAAAAATTTATTTAAAAAAAAGGCCAGTAAGTTTCTTGCGCCGCTTCTTCTTAGGTCTGAGGTGAGGCAAGGCTAAGTAAATTTTGTGAAGCGGTGGGAAAAGTTAAAGATATTTACAATCGAAGTGATAAAAATAGTTTCATTTCTAATGTATAAATATAGTAAAAATTTAAGATCTTATAAAGTTATAATTGTTCGTGCTGAAATCTGCTAGAGCTCAGTGGGACAGCGTTTATTGGTAAATGTGAGAATGAATATAATGTTTAAATTAGTGTCATTGTTCCGCTCTGACGCGGCAATGGCAATGTCTCGAAAATAAGGCGGAAAGTATGGAACGAAGTATTGTAACACTATATTTCTGTGCCTACCATGCAGTGTGGGAAAAAGCGTGGAGCTTGCCATATAATTTAATTTTTTAGGTCCAGGATCAACTCACGACGCATTTATAACAAAGAAAAGCTTAAAATATTTAACCTTGTCGGTATTGGTTTCCGGCAGTGGGTTAAACACAGTTCGTAGAAAATATAGTTATAATCAGGTAATTTATTTTTATTATATCACTGCCTAGAGTTTTATGTTTCTAAGTTTTCAAAACTCTATGTCCTAGGTTAAATAAATATAGTGTATCTGAAACTATCGAAAACAGGGTTCATCATTATATAGGATCATCATACACCACTTATCATTTTATTTGCGCTCAAATGATAATAACTATGGGTATTTTTATCATTTCTCATATTACAATAATTTTATACTAACACACAAAACTTTTGTTTTATTTTGTTTTCAGATGAAAGAACTCGCAAAAGACCCTGCTATAGATTTCGAGAAGAAGACTATGGTTTATTTAGGCGGTTTCTTAGATAGCCCCGGTTTTCCATTCGCCTCGTTCATGTCGAGTGCATACAAAAACATAGGCTATAACGTTCTATTGTTGGATACTAATATGTTTACAACAATGGAGTATCCTCGGTAAGGCGTTACTTAACATAAGTAATAAGGTAAAACGATTTGTAGCTTTAGCTATAGCTTTTAAGTTTGTTTGCTTGTATGGACTATGTAACGAAAAAAAAAATATTTTCCCGTTCCGGTAAGTGTTTCCCTACCAAATTATAATTGTTTATGCCTAGTAGCTCTACATAGATATACATATATAGATTGTGATCACCATCTACAAGGACACGTCTTCAGCTTGTCGCTATATAATAATAATCTACGATTAATAGACTAATCAGGAGAAAGCACTACGGTAGACAGGCAAGATAACGCAATGGTTTATAACAATTTGTTTAATTTGTTTGATATAGGTAATTTTTTCTTACTTTTTTTCTAAATACTATTTCCGGAATAGAAGATCAATTCTTCTTCACAAAATAATAAATTCTTTACCGAATAAATATTACTTTCTATGTTGGTCTTTGAGTTAGATAATAATTATTCCATTAACTTAAGTTTAATGTTAGGTTCTGCCACCCAGCATGGTCAAATATAATAGTTAATTTATTCATTTCAAATATTTATGTTACTATTTTATAACGATATTATTATACTTCGACGACTTTATTATAAAATAGTGTTTATATACGATTTCAGTGCTGCCCGTTTCATGAGACCAGCTGGTAAACACGCAGCCAAAATGATAGCAGATCTAACAGAACTAGGGCTAGACCCAAAAAGGACAGAAATCATTGGTTTAAGCCTTGGAGTACAAACGGCTAGTTTTGTTGGAAAGAATTTCTACAAATTGACTGGAACTAAGATATCAAGGATAACAGGCTTAGATCCTGCGGGACCATGTTTTCGGAATCTCGGGCCGGATGAACGTATTGATAAAAGTGATGCTGATTTCGTTGAGATTATCAGTACAAATATAGATAATATGGGGATGGCAGCGCCTGTGGGACATGTTACTTATTATGTTAACGGTGGAGAAAATCAGCCAGGAGAAGTCTATTGGTTATTCTGTAACTCTCTTTGTTCTCATGTTAGATCTTATACTCTATGGATGACAGCGTTAACACACCGGAATTCATTTATAGCCATCCAGTGTGATTCTGTACAACAAGCTAGGGATAGACAATGCTATGATAGAAAACCATTTGTTACTAATGTGTTGGGTTTTAACGTAGATAAAAGTAAAGAAGGTATTTTTTATTTGGCAACTACTAATAGATATCCATACTATTTGGGTGTAAAAGGCTTGAAAAAGGAAAATGATTATTATCTATCGGTAACAAAAAGATTAAATTTGGAGAATATTATTAAAATGAGATGAAATCGTATTTGTAATAGAAAAATCAAATAAACATATTTATTTAAGATTAACTTAATTTTTTATTTTATATCATTCAAAAGTGTATGTTCACATAATGAACGTAATAAGATAATTATTACAAAACAGAGGCTTAGTAGCTACCTGAACTAGTGGAGTGCGTACGGGTATTAGGAAATTTTAGTGGCAACATGCCTTGTGAAAAGAGGGTAGCAGAACAAGAACGTAGCATCCTGAGACAGCTGTTATTTCTAATTTACATTAACGAACTATGTCAAGATAAAATTAACAAATCCTTTGATAATTTATGATATCGTTGCTTGCCACTAAAAAACTTGAGACGATGTTAAAACTACCGCAGAAGAGTGTTTTGCTCTTTTATCAACAATGCTTCAAAATTATCTTAAAAGATATTTTGAGGATACTAGATTGAGGGTTAAAACCCTCAACACTAAAACATGTTTTATTATGTGCGTTTTCAACAGCTGAGGAAGCTAAAAAGAATTTCGCGATTAGAATTCATTTCCTTTATTGTCATGAACTAAAACACAAAATAAATAACCAACGTCATGTTAAGGGTTAATCAGAGTTACATAGAAAAAAATACTATAAAATATCTTGGTATAACAATAGACTATCGTTTAATTTGGAAATCGTACACTGAAGATTTGATAATGATGCAAAAATAAAACAACAAACACACACAAACTTAGAAACTTGCACACACACACATAGCCTCATACTTTATTTTTTTTTTATCTACATGGAAAATTTTGTAAATATTGTCCACATTTACATAGTCCAAGTAAATTTGTTTTTTGAGATATCCTCTCTTTTTGTGGGCCACATAGTGTTATTTCTTTAATAAAATTTTGTATAAAATTAATAATATATTTTTTATTATTACAGTTTTCCATATACAAGACCCGATATTTATGTATCTTATTTATTAAAAAGATTTTTGTAATTTATGATAACTACCTTATTATTATTCATTAACTTCCGTACATTGTTACTTTGCGTCTTGTGAGTTGGGCAGTAAAAAAAATATTCTTTTTCGTTATGAACGTTTTCATACATTAGGTTTTAGATAAGGTGACGAAAAAGACGTGCCTTGAGAGTTTTTTTTTAAATGTTGAGTTATTTTGAAAAATACTTAAAATATGTATATATATATTGAAATGTATTACTTACTGCTGTGTGTTATGTTTTTTGTAAGAAAAAGCTTAGCATTCGACAGTTCAAAGCAAATAGAGGGTTATCCTGGAGGATTTTTAGCAGATTGTAAGTATTTTTTCTAATTAAACAATTATAACAAACGTATATTTAAAGTATGTTTTATTATATGCTAGGGGATGCCAGTCGTGGCGCGTGGGCATAAGCGTGCGACAGTAAAACGCGATAGGTTGTGGATTCAATTACCACTCGGGGAAATGAAATAATTAATATTTTCATTTTTTATTCCGTCACTCCATCAGCCCGCCACTTAACAATGCAATGTCTCCAGAATTTGCATTTTTGAGAGAAAAAAACATCTTCACGTTGTATTCTTGCACACAGCAGGATAGACACAGTGAACGTAATGTTAAGACACCCCGTTTCCTACTTTTCATCGAGTTCTGGATGCATTGTGTATTGAGTGGCGGAACTCAACGCCACGCTTTGCTTTGAAACCAAAGCGAATAAATGAAACTATAAATTTAAAAAGATATTTTATTTCCTCGAATGGGGATTGAACCCACAACCAGTCGCGTTTAGAGTCACATAATTGTACCGCTGCGTCACGGTTGGCCTCGATAATTTTATGAAGAAATAAAGATTATAAAATTAAATAAAATAACCTTAAAAAAATCGGCAAAAAAATTATTTTTGCCGATTTTTTTAAGGCTATTTTATTAGAGAGGAAGATTATGTAAGCCAGTATTTTATAAAACTTCAAAGTTTCTCAGTATACATACACCAAAAACTGATAAATACGGTTTGGGTACTCAAAATTTGGATGGTGAATAATCACCCAAAGTAATTGGTAATAAATAAATAAAGTGCATAAAATAATACCCAACTTGCGTTAAAGTATTGTCATTTTTTAAATTTCCTTGAGAATAATATTAGAAATGACGTTATCCATTGCCAAACCCATAAAACTGTTATTAATTATAGGCGTCTACGAAAATTATGTGAGAATTAAAATTAAAACGAAATAAAGTTCATGGTCATGACATAAATAACGAGGTCAGAATTAGATGGCAAATAAAGCCTGAGACAATTCTCACTTTGTCGAAAAACTCTTTTTGTTTAAGACGAGTAGTGCTCCGAGCCACACCAGAGCTGAGGCTGCCCATACGTTTCTTCTTTCGAATGAACTTTATCGCTGTTGACCTGGGATGGTCTTTACAGCGTCACCGGGTGGGAAAGGGCCAAAGAGACTCGCCCCTGAAGAAAATGTACGAGCTTTGTTGGACGCTCGTGAAGGGTTCGCGATCGCAGGGCACTGCCCTGCATACGCTAATCGGGGGGATTTTGACCGTTGGGCCCCGTCACACCGAAGCGCGGACGTGCCGTGAAATAGGACCTCGTCGCCAGTTACGGCGGCGGAGAGTGTCTTGTGAAACTGTACTGTATTGTAATGTACTGGGCGTTTGTGACTGTAACTGGGTCGTCGGAATCGAGAAGAACGTTGACGGGGCGTCAAAGAAGCGAGTGTGGATGAGGAGCGTTCTTACACGCTTCGACAATGCGTGGGTTGGAGTAGGAACCTGCATGCTCGTAATAGCGCATGGCCAGGCGTTTGTAAAATTCTTTTATCGATTCTAATTCAAAATCTTTCTTCCGCGTTGCGTACGTAACATGAGCATTTGGATGCCATGCGAAGGAATTTGTTTTGGAGCTGTATTAAAGACGTCTATCTTGTGATCCTAAACTGCTAAAGAGACTAATAGATTTGTAGCTGGAAAAGTTTGAAGGGTTTTTTAGGCTTGCGAATGCCTACTCGATATCCCTATCAACAGCAGTAGGACCAGCAAAGAAATGAACGGAATCGGAAGATTCTTTAAGACTTTGTTTGGGATTTTGTCGGACCCTGGGGCTTTATTGCCCATTCGATGCGCGTGTGAACCTTTATACAATCGGTAACAAATAAATTGTAGGGTAGAATGAAAGGGATTGATGACCCCAGTCACATCCGTTTATGGTTCCACCACAGATTCATAATAGCGATACTGCAACACTACTAAATTTGACACTTGAGCCGATATGCTATGCTTGCCAAAAATATGCAGGCGTCGTATCCATACATACGTATACCATTTGTATACATGTTTGGATTTTATTCGGACTATTGTAAAGGTTTCAGCAAAGATTTTTTTTTACCAAACGATCGTTCGGTTCACCTGATGGTAAGTGGCTACCACCGCCCACGACTACGTGCCACACCAGAGGAGCTATAGGTGTGTTGTCGGCCTTTAAGGTGGGTTGGGCGCCGGAGCCCGGCATTACCTGATGCGAAACGCA
>DWAO01003801.1:0-13625 GCA_018230605.1 Heliconius congener
GACTACCCCGCTAGGGATAAAGCGTGAAGGTAGTAGTAGTAGTAGTAGTAGTAAATATGTTTATAATATTTATAAACTTTTTTTTTATAAAACTAAAAAAATAAACTTTTTATCTTTTTTTAGATGATAACTAAATACATACTATTTTGTAAAACAATTACAAATAATTAAACTGTAATTGTTGTAAATGTCTGTCAGTCAACACACAGTGCCTCGGGAATTCGAAAATGAGATTCGCTAAAATGACTGAAAATGAAAGTGTCTATATGGGAATGGCGAGTCTTAACCACATTCTCCCTGCCTACTCTACTTTGGTACAGTGTCTAACTGTGACCACGATGATTGTATATGTATGTAAATTATTTTTATTTGTCATTCCAATAATAGAACAATGAATGTCTTGAATTTTGGCAAAACATAATAACTTAACACTAGGTTCCCTCTGTTTACCTTGCTATACAGCATGAAACTAAAAAAAGAACTTTTAATTAACTTATTTACCTGATCGAACTGCAACCAAATGAGTAGTTTTATCAGTAAAATCTTGATTAACTTCAGCACCTAGGCTTTTAGCCACTTGATAAGCTCTGGAAGTTTCTATTCTTTGATGTGTTGGCACCAATCCACTGAACACTAAGCTGGCTCCCTCTAACACTTTGCTCTTTACTTCCGGTATTATATATTTCAAATCTGGTATTTGGTATTTGCCCATAGTGTCATATATATTATAGAATTCCCTATTAAATAAAAGTTATATATATATATTATTTAAAAAGTTTATAAAAGTATTGTTTATGGTTTAAGAAAAAGAAAATAGAGGCTAGTTTTGGTCCAGGGATACGTTGTGCAACTGTTAACTCAACAGGTTGTGGGTTCAATTCCCACTTGAGTAAATACAATATTTAACATTATTATTATCTTCGCTATGGTGTCAAGGCAAAGCGCCAGATTTCGGGGGAAAATGGGATAAGGAGTGTCTTAACACCAGGGTCCCTCTGCCTGCTAAAAATAATTAGAAATATAAAACCTTTACCTTCCAATTAACGACTCAGTTCTCCAGCTAACTAAGAATATATTGTTATCAGATTAATTCGAAAATACTTATTAGCTTAAAAGTTTTCAAACCAATTAAGTTTGAAAACTTGGTTTCCAAGGGGTGTCAAGCATTGATGATGAAAGGTACATGGGAAACAGAATGTCTTAACACTACTTTCCTTTTGCCTACTCTGCTGTTGGCAGAATACTCTATAAAACAAAAACTTACTTATGTATTCTTTTTAAAATATCATCTAAATATATTAAATAATCATCCGCATCATCAACTTCTATCTGGCCATCAGCGGTCGCCACCCATACTGGTACATTAGGATTTATAACAGGTTTGCCTTGTTCAGGCTCTTTATCAGCTAAGTTATTTGTCTGCTTATCATCTTTTATAATTAACTTTATATCATTTTCTTTTTGTTTGTCTATTGTATCTAATTTTTCATTAGTTTTAAGAGTCTCAGATTTGTTTTGCGTGTCTTTATCAGGCTCTTTTTCAACATGTTCACTTACTACATTGTCCTCTTTAACAGCTTTTTCAATATCATTTCCTTTACTGATATTCTTATTTTCTTTATTTTTGTCAGTTTCGATTTTATTTTCTTTTGCAACTATTTTACCATTACTACTAAGTTTTACTTCATTTTGTTCGGTAAGTTTTGTTTCTTTTAAATCTTTAACAGACTCTGCTTCTAATGATGGCATTTGATTATTTATTGGTTGTGAGCCATTTTTACCACTTGGTAACTTGGCTTTCTCATCAGCAGTTACAACTGAAAAATAAGTATTTAGATAATTTTTAAGACTTGCAATGTAAAAAAGATTCCTTCAGGACATGCTAGGAGAGAGTAAATGTAATGATTTTGATGCAATCTGCACTTTGAGGAATAAATTATTTTCATTTCTTCTCTCTAGTAAGGTAGTGTTTCATCACTAAACATGAAATGGACAGTCTTCACACTACTGTAAATAAATTTACTAAAAATATTATTTTAATGTCATCCTCGTATCTGTCTTCCTTAAAAAACTTAAATAAAGGAAGTCTTCAGAAGGATATTTTTATATGGATTACAAGGGAAGCCACAAATATTCTATCATTGCAACTTGTATCTAAATCCAAAAGCTATATAAAAGGTTTTTTAAATTTTCTTAAGACAGATTGAAACAAGAAAAAATATTGTTATAGTATTCACCCTCATGGAATTAATTTATAATTTATATTCAAATTCTAAATCAGCTTTATGCTGTATCTTGCACATAGAACAAATATTGGATGCATTGCGTGCTGACTGATGGAACACAACACTGCGCTTTGCCTCGACACCAGGGCGGAGAAATGGAAATATAGATTTAAATAAATATTTCATTTCCTCAAGTGGGGATCAAACCCACAACCAGTTACATTTGCACTCACACTCTGTGCCCCTGAGCCATGATTGGCCTCAAAATTAATTTATATTTATAATATAAATACTCCGATTATATACAAATTTAATTATTGGCACTTACTCAATGGTGGAGGTGCATTGATATCCCCAGTGGACTGGAAGAAGGAATATGGGCGTACATGAATAAGGTTACTTGCATGCCTCCATACATCCTCTCTGTCATCTATTATGCAAACCATGTTATCACCACAGGGGAATAAAGCTCTGGAAAGTAATCAATCATATTATATTAGTATTTTGTATAATAAATAATTAATACAATTTTAAAAAAATATGAATTTAACAATTTTTATAAATTTTTTTTTTGTAAGATCAAGGCAAGATCCTTTGCTTGCTGTAAGTGATCACAGTGCAGCATTTTGTATAGCCTAATTTTTCAGCTAAATATTAAAGTGAATGGGTATTGAACCTATAACCATTGTATCTACAGATTCTGCCTAACTGCATCACAGCAGCATCAATATCTTAATGTTGTATTATAACTCAATGTAAATATAACTAAGATCCAAGTATTCAAGATAAGATAACATACTTTAAGTTAGCAGATTTTGTTCTAGCATCAAAACATTCATCTCTCGACAATATTCTATGCGAAAAATATTTTTTCTGAGGATCCAATAATTCAGCAATTGCATGAGCATATTGCCTCGCTCCAAATGTACACACATGCAATTCATAGTTCTTTGAAGCAGATTCTAAAAACTCTTCTGTTTTAGGTCTTAGCCTTGTATGACACCATCTTCCCTGGTTCCCTGGACCTCGTAAGAAAAAATGTAGTACACCCTGTAAAAAATGTTGTTATTATAATCATAGTAGTATGTTGGAGCAGTAGTATGTTGAACTGTAAATGTGACTGTTGTAAGTCTCATTCTTTCAGACTTGGTGTAATGAAGTAGTATTTTCATTCATCTAATTCTGGTAAGAGTACAAAGATCCATAAATCAACATGAAAAGTCTCATTAATTATAAACAGTTTTTTTTATTATAAAGATTTTATATATTTTCTGTCAATATTTCTTAATATAAGACATTATTAAGATTACCTTCAAGTTGGGAGGTAAGTCATCATTTGTCGTGTGAACTAATGTTTGATCAAGATCAACAAGAAGCACTAATTTTCGATCTTTTAATAACCGATTAGCATCTTCCCTACCCAATTTTTGGGCTAGCTCTCCAGATACCTATAAAATAAATTTAAATATTATTGTAATTTAATTCGTTTAATTCATTCATTCAAAAAACTTTTTAAAATATTTTTAATTTTAAATAGAATTGGCGATCGACATTATAATTTATACCTTTAAGTCAGGCACAGAGTGTACCATAGGAACAACTGCTGCGTCGTGTATTTGGACCTCATCGGTTCTTAAATCTGCACCGCATTCTGCACACATGTCTTTCATGACTGTAGGATGGCGACATCCTTCTAAGTCCGCAATGCATCCTCTGAAACGTAAATAAATCTTGTGAATTTAACTATTTAGTTATTGAGACATAAGACAACAACAACCTTGTTTTGGCGCGCTTACAAATAGTACTTTTAAAGCTAATGTTTTGCTTATAACCGGTATCGTTTAATGCTTTATTTATTATAATTAGAATATTGTTCCACAAAAAATAGCACTGTGATTTAAAACATGTTGTAATTATAAAAAATGTTTGTGCAATTAAAAGTATCTAAATACAATATGACGTCACTTACCCAGGCTCTACTGCGTCTCCGTCTTTCACCTTGATGCATACAATAGTACCAGCGCGTGTCGACTTAAATTTCTTAATTTCACCACTGCTGCCTGACGAATCGCTATATAAAAATAATATTTGGCCATGAGACACGAATGCACCCTCTTTAACTTTCCATTTTACAACTTTTAAAGGTTTTTCAGATGGAACAAATATAGGCATAGTTTTGTCAGCCATTTTGAACGGAAATTGCGTATGGAAGCAATTTTATTGGTCAGTGCAAAACATTTTTGGCGGTATCGTAATATCTACCAATAGGAGATGTGATCGGCGATCAATCTAGTTTTTTCTTTTGTCCACCCTTACGTTGCATAGACTATAGGATATATTTAATACGTACATACTGTTTATCGTAAATCGTATGATAAGTTTTATTAATATTTTTATTTAAGAATTTCAGATATATTGGATTTTTTTTAACTTTATTGATATTTTAAATAAATTTAACCTTATTCATAAAATTAATAATGTGGGTAATCCTGGGTAGGGTTCAACCATAGCCAAATATTATTGTTGTCACTTGATTTACCAAAACAAAACACTTTTGCATCTGTGGGGGTAACTATTTTGTAGGTGTAGTGCGTTTGTGTATTACTTTTATTTTGTTTTGTTGTAAATATTTGATCGAATTTACGTTTCAAATATGACGGATGAAAATATAACTGTGAGTGATAATTCAGATCTAGAAGATGTTAGTACACAAGAACTTCGTGGCTATTTAAGTAAATGGACTAACTACATTCATGGCTGGCAGGATAGATTTATTGTTTTGAAGGATTCAACGTTATCATATTACAAAAGCGAGTTGGAAAGCAATCTTGGATGTCGTGGAGCATTATGTTTGAAAAAAGCTAAAGTGAAGGTGAATATAATATATTATCATCTATCTAGTTTAGCACTAGGACAAAAAAAAGATACCTGAGAACTAAAAATATTAATATGTCCTTGTAGGTATGAATTTTTTATATCTTCCATAAACTTCTTAATTAATTGCAATAAAAGAATGATTATATTAATTTATTGCTGTAGCAATGCTTATACTCAATTACAAGTAGAGTAACTATGAACATGTTTGTATATTACTATAATAGTTTCTTTTTGCTAAATGAAATGATAATGTTTTATAGCGCAATATTTTTTTATCAATTTTTTATAACATTGTATAATATATATTTCAGCCTCATGAGTTTGATGACTGCAGATTTGATGTGTCAGTAAATGACTGTGTCTGGTATTTAAGAGCTACAAATCCAGAAGAGAAACAGCAATGGATTGATGTCTTGGAATCATTTAAAGTAAGGATTAAATATATATAGAACTTAAACTTATATTAGATTAATTGACAAATTATAGTAATAATGTGTAAAGTTTCCTTACTTTTCTCTATGTGTATATATTATTTAAATTATAATATACTATAATCAGTAATTCATATGCATATTTATAAGTAACAGTACATTTGTAATCAGCTTACCTACAAATTCTTGATAAGATTAAATGCTAAATGGTGAGTCACATAATCCATTTTATGACGAGATCAAATTTTATCATGCATAGATACTTTATTTATTTGTGTGGTTTTTTAAATTGTGTTTATAGGTAAATATCTGTTTCCAATTATATATGAAAATTTTGTACTGTATGAATTTATTTTGTATTGATCATGCTGTATACTGTAAAAGGTAAGGTAGTCAAAGGAAACTGGAAATTGTGTTAAAGACATTGGATTCCCCAGGTACCACTCAATTTTTCAGACAATGCATCTTGTGTGGCAAAACTCTATGTCACACCTCATTTTGTTACAAGAGCGAGAAAATAAAATAATTCATTCCTTGAGTGGAAATTGGACCCACAACCATTGTGTTTAAGGTCAGCCACTGTGCTGCTTTTATTATATTATACACAATAAAACTGTCATTTATAATTTGTGTGAAAATTTTATTTGTCTAAAAACATGTATTATATAAAAATTTTACACATTTTTTTTGTCAGAATCAGAATAAATATTTCTCACATAATGAAATGATAATAGTTAGGTAAAAGTAGGTTTTTGTATATATTATATTATTTTTATATCCATTATCTAGCTAGCAGAGTAGGCAGTGAGAACTTAATGTTGAGATGCTTCATTTTCTGCTTTCCACCACATAAATTTGACTGGCAAATATAGTAAAGGGAGGCTGCGTGACGAGTGAAGGAATTCAACCTTCACTCGTCACGCAGCACACTTACAATGCAGCCCTTTATTTTACCAAAGCAGGGAAATAAAAATGCTTCGCTTAAAATGTGGATTGAACCCCAATCGTTCACTTACAGCAAATAGTCCCAAAGCACCACACTAGCCTTAACATTTTCCTTATATTTGAAATACATACTGATTAGACAAAGTTGGCTTTGGGATTTACCATCTACATAATCTTTGAAATGTGTAAAGGATAGTAATTAAATGTTTCGCTCTGCTAATATTACAATATGTAATTGATAAAAATAACTGACTGGACAACTGGAATTAAGTATGAAAGAAAAAAAATATGTTATTTGCAATATACAATGACATATTATGTACATAAAATAAAAATAAAATAGCTACACAATTTATCCCATATATAGCAGGGAAGGCAAAAGGGAACCTAATGTTAAGACTTCATTCATAACTTTCCATTCAATTTTCAAGACATTGTGAGTTAAGTGGTAGAATTCAATGCTGCGTTTTGTCAAGAGCCGGGTCATGAAAATATCTCACTACCCCTAGTGGGTAATATCTCACAACCTAGGACTGCCACATTTACAATCATACGCTATGCGCTGCTGCAACATGATTATCTCAACATATTTACATTAAAAATATATAATTTTTTATAGGTTGAATCAGGGTATGGTACTAACTCAGATAGCAGTTCAAATGGCGGTGGACTGCGAAGACATGGTTCAGTTACTTCTTTACAATCAACAGGCTCACATGGTAATATGAAATATTGAAATAATAATTTATCCTTTTAAAAGAACGGAAAAATTGTGTGTTATTATTTAAGTAAATAAAATCTCTGAAGGTTTGTGTGCGCATTTTACGTGAAAAAAAATTTATGTAATTTTAAATACTGTATTTACCAAAATTTAGGATAAATGTAAAACAATTATACAGAGTGTAATGCGATCGATGGATCAATGGTTGTCTATAGGGCTTTAGTACCTATACATTTCAGTCTTATAAATGTTCGCTGATTTTAAGTGGCTCGGCAGATATTTGAAAATTTGTGACTTTTTGGAAAAATCGGATTCTTGAAGAAAATTGGCAAATAAAGCCCGACTGTTCTGTGGTGTTTCTCAATATAACTCTATAGTAGGCCTTTTGTATAATGTAATATTTCAAAACTATCGGCTTATAAATCTTGGTAATAACATGGAAATAGAAATCCTTTTTAAATTAGCTAAATTTTATACAAAAGTTTTAAAGAGCTGTAGCGAAAAAAAATACTGATTATTTTTATCTAAAAGTAATTAAAAACTACTAGTATTGGTATAGAACAATCTCTGAAAGTTTCATAGGTGTCTGTGCTCAAAGACAATATGTTAAAAACGAGCTTGAAACTTCGATACTCGACATTTTATCAAATTTTCTGCCAGTGTTGCATCGATACTAGCATGCTCAATAAGCAAACATGCTTAAAAATCGAACGGCTGTCGATTATTGAGCAAACTCGAAATCACAATGCTTTGACACACGTGTTACTGAGTCATTGCTCAATAATGGCATGATTTCGTGCTAGTACTGAGCATGTGTAGCTGTATCTTTAGTCTAAGATACGAGGCTACAAACGAGATACAGGGTGAATTTGAAAAAACAATACAATTTGCGCAGGCCGAACATCACGTCGGCTCGCGGAGAAGATTGCGGAAGTGGAAACATACACAGAGTTGCTCTCGAAGCAAGCTGTGCAACTACAAAACTATTTCGATATGTGCGTATCATCATATCCTCAAATACTTGACGATGTGAGCGAAGCGACTGAAGCTATTGACGCCGTGAAGTTGGCTGATGGTAATATGTGTTGCTATTTGTATATATTTTTTTGTATAGAGGATTTTAGTTTTTTAATCAGATATTAAAATATGTTTTTATGTAAATATTACATAACTATGACCAAGTTTTTTCTTGTACTGTGGAAACTGACATTTTTATGGAATAATTGCTCTACAAAAAAAATACCAATCAGATCAAAGATAGTAACGAAGTTCTATAGATTTAAAAAAAATCTATTAATATAAATGTTTTGTTCATAAATCAATCTATTCAATTGGCCACCAATGTCTCTAATTGGCAGCAAAGTGATTTTTTTTAACCTTTTAATTTTTTTTGTAATAAATTATTATCGCGTTCTCTTTAAAAACGTTTAAAAACATAAATAATATAATACAGGCGTAGATCTAAAGCGGCACACAGAAGGGGTGCGTGCCACCAGCGCCTCGTTCCGCGCGACGTGCTCGGCCGCGGTGGTGGCGGTGCAGCACTGCGCGGAGCTGTTGAAACGCAGGGAAAAACAGGCGAGGCAGGCTGAGGAGCTCTATATGTGAGTCATTATATGTAACGTTGTTTGGTCTGCCTCTGTAAACACGACGGTTGTGGGTTCGATTATGAAATATTTTAATTTAGTTCAGCTCTGAGTTCCACAAGTAACCATAAACTTAACGTTTTAATAATAAGTTGCCTTTGCCTACTATGCTATATGATATAGTGTGAAGTTATATGTATAAAAAAGTGCAGCTTAAGTTGCACGCAATAAATCGAAAATGGGCGGAAAGAGGAGAACGGAATTCTTAACACTGTGTTTTTAACGTGTGTGTTTGAAGATAAATTACGTTATATCTTAAAAGTTAATAGTCTACATAACCTTAATATAATATCCATTGAAAGAGAAAATTGTGAGGATGTTTAAAAATGATAGGACTATTAGGAAATAATTTTTTTTTAATTTACAGCTTGTGACAATTTTTTTTTTCGTTTTCAAATTTTGCCACACAATAAACAAAAATGTACAAAATTCAGGCGGATTAATGTTACATAATTGGAAGAACACGCAAAATAATAAGTATAATTTTATTTAGTTTTTTTCAATGGCCAATATCTCTCAGACAGTTAAATTCCAGAGCATTTGGGTTAAAATTGCAAGTGGTATTTGAAATAACAAGGGAGGTTGTCCAATAGGAATAAATATAATTTAATTGTAAGATTAATTTAAGTAATTAATGATACATATGTACATTGAAAGTAACCTTATTTAATTTTCTCATAGGGCATTAAAAAATCAATTAACAGAGGCAAGGCTAGCGTCGAAACCGGGACCAGATCACGAGGTAAGTTCCATATTATAGTAAAATCTTACTTTATAGCTTTTTTTAATTAAAATATATTTGGTGTCACGAAGTGACAGATTTTAAGACATGCAATTTATTTTAGTGTAAGATTTTTCGTCAACGTTTTATACGGAGCATTGTTCTTCGAACTAAATCTGTTAAGAATTTTTGTAATATGAGAAGAATTAAATTAATATAGTGTATTTCTAGGATTTTATTATGATAAAAAAACTAATTAATAAAATATTTTTATTTATACTTTTTTAATGTAAAATTTTCTTCTAGTTTTTTTTTTTAAATAAAATTGTTTTTTTTTTTAAATAAAAACGAATAGTTCGTCAACATATTATAAGGAACAAAATCCTAAAAGTTATGTATTGTTACTTACAAGAAGACTTAAATTATTATAATGTATTTTAGATTTTTTCTACCAGAAAAAACAAAAAATATTGTGACATAAAAATTTCTTTATTTAAAAGTAAAAATTTTATTGATAGCTTATAATGACTTTTATTCATATATGTTGTAAGTTGAAATCTCCCTTATTTTAGCATCTCTGATCTGATAGTGGTTTGTCACTGAAGATGCTTAATGTGGCGAACGGAGTATATTTTGTTAATTTTATTACTTTCTTCATAAAATTCGGAAAACTTAAAAAATGCATTGTATTCTACATTTAGTTAAATTTAGTTTAATTTTGAACAATACAAATATAACATAGTAGGTTATTTGGTATTTATTGTTCTCCAATTAAAAATTCGGAATCACGATTGATTGTGTAGACTTATGTGGAAACTTTCCTCAAATAAGTCACTATTTTAAAAGAACAGAGGTAGGCAGTTTTTATTATATATCTCATTGAATTTATATTATAATAATCATTCTAACACGTAGTGGAATTTGAATCCGCTTCCTTTGGAAGCTGTCCTATTCCTATAACCGAGAAATCTTTTTATTTGTATCTTTAATACACTGTACTGTAATATAATGACGTATTTATATTTAAAATAGGGTTATTATGCATGTAAATTGTATTTAGCACAGTGTTTTCGCCTTTAGTGATTCATGGCATTGTAGTGATTCGGTATCATAAAGTTATTTTGTTGATTCATAAATTGTGTAGTGTTGTGTATATTTATATTGTTATTCATATGTTTAACAGTTTTAACGTTACTTCTTTTACGAATATCTCAGTTCTTTGCTAAGTTGTATATTTATGAAAATATTCTGGCCATGAAAAATATTATTGGAATCCATGCCTCACGCTGCTGTATTGCGTAACGGGGAGAAAATTAATATATTAAATATTTTTTTTCCCCTGAGTGAGTTTCGAAGCCACAACCTATCCCGTTTACAAACGTACACTTGCATTTTTATACATGCGGAACGACGTTTTCAATTTTAATTTTTAAAATTGATATAATGCGGCACACAAAAGATATGTCAATGAATATTTTTAACATTTGTCATTTTTTTGTCATTTTTAACATGTGGAAAAATCTACTTTTATGAAAGAAAAATACTTTTTTATTAAATATACAATATAATAAAAAATATCTAAAGTCATAATAATCGTCGTAATATATTCCTTGAAGTCGTGGAAATTGAACTGGAATTTGAACATACAACTAGCACACGAGCGCACGAACCACAATATGTTACATCACATTATTATTTGGTCATTTATATAATAATTAACAACAACACAATTCATTACATTAATATAAGTCCAGTAGTAGAGGCGCAGGAGTACAAGCGTGTGAATGTTAACCCGACCGGTTGTGGGTTCGATGCCGACTTGAAGAAATTAAATATTTTCATTTCTTCGTTCTGATGTCGAGGCAAAGCGCGTTGGCGTTGAATTCTGCCAGTCGACACTGAATGCCTCCAGAATTTCGCGGAAAGTGGGCAGTGTCTGAACATTAGGCTCCCTCTGCTACATGCGAGATACAGCGCGAAGCTGAAAAATATTTTTACAATTTCTTTAGTTACCTTCAATCAATCAAGGCCGAAAGGCACAATAGTGTAATCCCCACTCGAGGGAGTGAATGATTATTTCTTATTATTTTCATTTCTTCGCTCTGGCACTTAGGCAAAAGCCTAGCGTTGTGTTCCACCATTCAACACGCAATGCCTCGATAAATTCGGAGGAAAATGGGGAACGGAGTGTCTTATCACTATGTTCCCCCTGCCTTGTCTTGCCCCTGAATGTGATTTAATCGATCGTCTATATGTCGACTTGATTGATTATCATTCACCTGGCTCGTTTTGAAGTGTTCACTTCACTAGAGTATAATATTGTTCTAAAGAATAACGCGTGTTACAGTTGTTAATGAGTAATTCATGCATACACTTAGTCGCTTTGTTTTGTTCATAATAATATAACTTTAACGTACGTACGTGTCTGCAATATTGTTGTGTTTATTGGTATGTTGAAATTTTATATATATATGTATGTATGGCCTGGTTGTATGTTCTTCAGATGATGCTCGTAACTCCGGAACACGTATAAAAAGAAGGTTTAGAGAGATGAGATCTCTACATTTAAAATTAGGATGCTTCACTATGTTTGGAATTATTAGTTTTTATCCATTGCATGGTGAGTGCATTTTGTTAAAGCATATTTAGAGGAAAATGTTTCTTGTTTTTCTTTATTTGCACGAAATTTCTATGTAATATTTTTTATTTCTTTTAAATAATCTACATAAGAAAAAAAAACTCAAATTGCCTTTACAATGTTTAATAATAATAAATAAATCAGCTTCACGCTGTACCAGCACACAGAAGGGTAGGCAGAGGGAAACTAGTGTTAAGACACTCCGTTTCCCACTTTCTGAGTTCTGAAGGTATTGAGTGTTGAGTGACGGAACTCAATGTCGCGTTTTGCCTCGACACCAGAGCGAATAAATGAAAATATAAATGTAAATAAATATTTCATTTCCTCGAGTGGCGATCGAACTCACAACCAGGAGATTTTACAGTCACACTTTGAGCCCCATACACAACGACTGGCTCTTTAATAATAATAATCATCTACATTATATTTATATTACACAAAATTGCTGCAACTTAAGATTAAACGAAAGCAAACGAGCTCGCGGATTGTACGAAACAAAAGTTAACTATAAACACGTTTCAAGAGAAAAGACATGCGGTGTATTTATAGTTTGTGTACATAATAATTTTCCCCGCGCTATCGGTGGCAGTCTCAACACACGTATACTACTCTATACTACTCTATTCTACAGTCTACCTACAGTGCCTCACCGTAGTTCTGCCACCAGTGGCTGGTGCACAGAGCGGACGGACGGACGTGTTGACCTTTCGAATATATATATCTAAATTCCCGCTATTTTCTTTACGTGGTTTCGTTTTTATTTTTTCTATCAGCGTCCTTGATATTGTGTTTTGTGATATATATTTTTTATGCGTGTTCGGTGCTAGTGCATATTTTCATCTATTGATAAAATGAAATTTAAAATATTCAAAAAATGCCAGCGTCAGGTGAGTTGGTGTTCGATTGGGCAAATTTTTTATTCGATAGTTTTATTAATTTAATAACGAAAAATTCATAGAAATCTACGTAATGGAAAATTAATGTGTATATAGTAAAAGAACACATATGTACATGTGTTTGTAAAATTTGAAAAAAAATTATTAATTGTTTATGGCCTGTTAAAAAAAAACAATATTTTAACGTTACGCATGTATTTGTAAATACGGTGAATGCAGGTTCAAATGTAAGAGAGGCTCACTCCTCTCAATTTTTAATATAATGTGTTGCCCACTCAGAGTGGGCTAAACATTCTATTGAACATAACCCTTTTTAATCCTGCTCCGATTAGGTATATTATTTCTCATGTGGCAAAAAATAATAGGATAACTATAAAAAAAATGGCAAATACTTTTTTAATAAATAAGTAGATATTTATAGTATTTAATAATAATATAGTTACAGAAAAAAATAATAAAGAAAAAATCACCTTCACGCTGTATCCCGCACATAGCAGGGTAGGCAGAGGGAACCTAGTGTTAAGA
>DWAO01003802.1:0-13625 GCA_018230605.1 Heliconius congener
GCAGGGTAGGCAGAGGGAACCTAGTGTTAAGACACTCCGTTCCCCACTTTCTGTGTTTTAACAATGTTACAAATATACACTTACATTTACAAATAGAATAAATTATCAATATCAATAACATAAAAGAAAAAGAACACAAAAAAAAATCATTTAAATCCTTAGCGATCAGTTCTCCAACTCGTTTCCTTCACACAAACGAGAGACAAATTACGTTATATCCAAATTAGATTTTCTTACCCCTTAGGATCTTATAATCTCCACAAAGACAAGTCCAGAAATAATGTCAGATTCTATACGCTACTGTGAATTCTTCATTCATTATGATGAACGATTTCAGGTGGCTTTTATTTAAATTTCATTATGGTAGTTTAATAATGTTAATATTTATATGGCAGGTATTTTTAAATATTTTTAACCTTTTTTACAGTGTTATTTCACACTTAGAAAGGAAAAATACTCATTTAGTAAGTGAATAAAAATTTGAACGTTGCGGGACTCGAACCCGCGTCGGTTTCCACGAGGCGCGGGTTCGTGTTCCGCTACGTTCAAATTTTTACACGTTTTCTAAATAAGTAAGTATTTTTAAGTTTGGCTATTGCTTATTTTTTATAGATCATAATTATATCTTATATATTTTTAAATATTTTTTTTATTAAGTCCAGTCGTATCGACTGACTGGTTGTGACTTCGAGTCCCTACTCGAGGAAATAAAATATTTATTTACATTTATATTTTAATTTCTTCGCCCTGGCGCCGAGGCAAAGCGCGGCGTTAAGTTCCACCTCTCAATACGCAATGCTCGGCGAAAAGTGGGGAACTGAGTATCTTAACAGGTTACCTATCCTCTCACTCTCTGCCTACCCTGCTGAGTGTGGGATACAGCGTGAAACTGATTTAATTAATTAATAGCTTGCTCAATTATTTGAAAGAAATATTTGTATTTATTTATAATGATAAGTGTTTCCATTATATTATTATTTAGATGAAATACGGTTGTGGATTTCATAATCAAATATAATTTAGTACTTAATTGGGTTGTAGTAAAAATTCTGTGCTTTTTAATCTATAATTACTTAAACTATACAAATATAATACAGTAACAAGTACAATATAGTAATTGGTTTATAATCAATAATGAAACTCTTTAGGCGCAGCGACACAGCGTCTGACTGATATTATGGTTGTAGGTTGTATTCGTTCTACAATGTCTCAGACTGTTATCAGTGTGTGGGAAAAGAGTAGTGTTATAACATTAATTACCCTTAGTCTTGCTATATGCGGGATAAAGCGTGAAACTAAAAAAAAATCATTAACAATACCTATATTCATAATATCCAACATTAGACAGTACTAAAAGAAAGACCTTTATCAGAAACAAAGTGTCCAAAGCAAAACGTCCTATCCGAATTAATCTTCTTAACTTAATACAAACCGCACTACCGCCACCAGGCCTCGACTCGGAAAACACATAAATGAATGGCCTCACGTCTAAACAAGAAGGCAATTTAGTATTCAGACGTTGAATTAAACGGATCTCTCTCCGCTATTCAATTTGTTGCGAATCTTTTTTAATGTCTGGGGCTAATATTTTGAAATATGTTTTATTATGTTGTTGTTAACTGGTTTTTATCTGTGGATTTGTTCGGGTGATGAAATTAAAACAAATAAGAGTTTTGTATGACATGTGTAAATGTGTCAGTTTGTGTGTGCGAGGTAGCTTGGGCTATAGGTAAAGTGGAATCAAAGCATTGATATGTTCTAGCTTAAATATAGCCTTCCTCGATAACTGGACTATGAAATGAAATTCAACACAAAAATAAGCACTCCTTCCTGATGAACTCGTTCAAGCAAACAAATTCTTCGGATTTAATATTTGTGTTAGTATAGATAGATATAATATATTATTTTACATGACTGGTTTTTTTTATTTTTTTAATTATGTGCAAGGATTTATTTTTTTTATTTTCACGCTGTATCCCGTAAATATTGGGTGGGAAGGTACCTGGGAACACGCTTGTGCTCCTGAATCACGATGGCCTCAATTCTCTGCTATTATTCGAAATCTATTTTGCATTAATTATTAAAAGTATTATAAAAATTAATTCCAAGCCTGGACTTTAAATAATTATATATTCTATATAGTAATACACGCATTCCAGGGTTCCGTACCAACTTCAGGAATATATGCCAACGGGATCTAAAATTTATAAAAGTTTCATTCGATTTTTTTATGTGTTATGTATATAAATTTTCACTTTTTCATTTTTTTTTCTTTATGATTCCTGCATTTTTGGCCAAATTTCATAATTATAGGTCCACAAGACCCTGCATGTTTTGATTCCGCGATATATTTAATACAAAATGGAAAAATAACGATGCATAAACACTTGTATCTCTTGATTGTGTTGATTAGAAGTAACTGTAGGCTAGAATATTTGATATAAATTTCAGATTGCTACCACGTGATCTCGAGATAAATGCTCTTGACTGACTGACAGACCGATAGACGGATAATGATAATGATAAGAATCATCATCATATTTTTACCTGTACAGAACCCTAAAAAATATCTTTACTATTACATAATATTCCTTTTGGAAAAGATTCATTTTTAAATAATAAAACAGAAGTTTACGATGCAGTGTGCTTACTCTGTCAATAAAACTACCCTCCACCAGTGTACAGGAATTATTATATTCCGATCGTTACTGTGAAGGCTTGCACAAACGACGTTTTACGATCAAAAGCAAAAGCGCTGGTTAAACTTAGCTCAAAGCGGAAATTTTATATTTTAAAGACCAACTCGCTACATATAAAGATTTTACCAAATATATCGGAAAGTTTTGTGAGAAAATACTATTTATTTTGTATATTTTGTATATTGTATATGTTTTTAAATTCATAATCTAATTTTAAGCTGCACTTTGTCTGTTACCAGAACGAGAAAATGATAATAGTTCTTGCACACGTGTGAATCGAACCCATAATAGTTTCGCTTACAATCAGACAGTGTGCCGTTGCGCCATGGCGTAAATTATTTTCTAAACTGAAGAATTTTAATAAACACATAATTATCGCATAGAGCTTTTGCTATCTTAACATCTTTTTAGCTTCATTCTACATCCTGCGTATAGCAGGGTAGGCAGAGGGAACCTGGGAACGTTGAGCTAAGATGTTGTGTGTCTGTTACCATTAAAACACTTCCGTTTCTGACTTTCTGCCGAAGTCTCGAGGCTTTACGTGTTGAGTGGTGAAACTCAACACCACGGTTTGCCTCAAAAAATTAAGAAAACATCCACCTTCGATTAAGCACTAGATTGCCTAGAATTGGTTAAGAAATCGGTTTGAAAAGTTACAATATAGTTTAACCTTCATACATATATTTATAATTTGCCTGAAAATAAACATCAGTAATGGCTGAATTCGAACCTATAAACTGAGACGCAGTCTACTATTATTCCAGAATAACAATACAAGAAAATTAAATTTATCTATTCCGCCTAGCAGAGTAGGCAGAGGAAGGAAGGGAGGATTGAGGGAATTTAGTGTTTTAATTACTTGATTAATGGCAAAACTTAACGCCGGTCAAGTCAAGACACTCGGTTTTCCACTTTCCGCCGTAATGTCATTAACACTACATTTAATGGTTAAATAATGTAATATAATAGTCAAAGAAGTCAATCAAAATGAATATAACGTATAAAATATTCACATGCTATTGTAATACAACGCTTTGTAACTTTATATTCAAAAATTGTTGGAGCCTCGCAAAATATTAATGATTGAAACGAAATGTTAGTTTCATTGGAATTTGAAAATTTAAATGAAATATCGTTTTAGATGCTACGAAAATCGGAAAAAAATCTGCATCCGGTGTAAAATTTAGAGCCAGTGGTTCATTCGCACGGTGAGATGATGTGAAATAATTGTGATGTATGCTTCTCCGCTGTAGTTGGATAAAATCTTTAAGATGTGTTATGCATAATATAAAGCTCATTTGGTACTAAAATGAACATTTTTTAAATATTATTACAGGAGCAATCATAGTATCCGTATAGGTACGTAGCCAAAATATTTTTATCATTTAAAAAAAAATGGTTACGCTTTTTTTTCTAAATTTTATTAGCTTTACTTACCTGTAAACAAAACAGGTTCTGGGTTTAATTCTCACTATTGGAAATGAAATATATTATAATATCTTAACGATGTACAGCGTGGTGTTCAGGATTGAACACCACGCTGTACATCGTTAAGATATTATTGCCATTGACCACACAACGTTACAAGAATGTGGTGGAAAGTGAGGTAGCTCCTTAATTGAAATAGAGTGAAAAAAAAAAATAACATACAAAACAAAACTATTTCAAACACGAAACATAAACTTATATTTTAAAACAAAACAAACATACAACCAGAAACAAGAGCGTACAAAATTTAAAAACCCCAGTGCGTACAAGTAACTCCAAACCGGTTGTATCCAGTAAATACCGGATATATCCAGAACTCCGCCATATTTCGTGCGCCGCGCCGTCGACGTCCCGGCGAAATTTAATTCCAAGGCACCTCGCGCTTAGTTGGAGCTCAAAGAACATTTCGTACCGCACACGACTGTACCTTTACCTGTGGCAATTTTAAAAGACAAACCACGTTGTTTAACATGATTAACGTAAAACGATATTTTTGTTTTATATCGCCAGCCCGTGAGCTTTTCTAGTGTGGATGACGAAAACTAGGTAGTGGTAAATAGAATTTCTTTGAGAATTTGTATTTTGTGGGTAGTTTTGAATTTATTGAATTTTTTTTCATGTTTACGCGTCTATCTTTTTATGCGTAGTTTGAGATAATTTAAGTTTCCTCGAAGTTTTTGTGAAGTAGCGGTAAAGTGACTGTAAGCAAAGTGTTTTTGGATTCAATTATCCCTCGAGGACATATACAATATTTTCATTTTCTTCTTCTGGTAAAATTAGTGGTGGAAAGAGAGTAACCTTATATTAAGAATATCTTAATATTAAAACAAATGAGAACTAAAACAAATGAGAAATAGACGACTATTGTACACGATAGTACCATTTTCAAATAATACTGAAACTTTAACCGAATGGAACAATGTTATAATATACTAACCTTTATTTTGCGGCTTCGCCCGCATGGTCAAAATGATATAGCTAAGAGTTCTCTATGACGCATGACACATTCTAAGTGTCGGATATAAGTCAACGTGTCGGTAGAACTCAACGCCGCATGTTGTCTCGTTACCAGAAGAAGAAAATGAAAATATTAAATATTTCCATCTAATATTAAAACTTTCCCCCAGTGGTAATCGAATCTACAACATGAATCGAATGCACGCTTACGCGTTTATAATTTAATTTAACTTTTATTCGCATTATTTTCATTCATTGCAAATAGTCGGCGCCAGTATAACATATTGATTAAGTATGGAGTTGCGGAAACTTCTTCCTCCAACTCCGGTGATACGATACGTTACCGTATCGAGAGTAAGATGAGTTTTATTTTTCTTTAACTTAACTAATCGCTTCCAGCTATATCACAATATAGTTTTTTTTTATTAAATCATATGTAACGTATATAGCGAATATTTAATATTATCTTAAAATATATACATATAATTCTTTATATACAATTAAATGTAATATTAACTTAATATGTAAGCATACATTTATATTTTTTTATACAGATGGGTTAATGACGGTTGTGGGTTCGATCCCAACTCAGGGTTATGCTACCGCTATCGAAAACGCATTCTCTTAAAAGTTGGGCGATCACATAAAAAAGTTTTGTGTGAGCGACTTTTATATACCATTTCAAAATAAAAAAGAACATGTACAAGAAAACACTGTTATTAGTAATACAATACAAAAAATCCATTGCTATCCTTCAAATACCATTTTTTTATTCATCTGGCAAAGAGGGGTTGGCGAGCGAAGCGAGCAGCAAAAGCCTATGTCAATAAATATAATTAAAGATATATTTTTTTACTTATAATAACCCATACCGACGTAGCGCAGAGCCACATCATCTAACTATAAATGCCACAGTTACGGGTTCGATTCTGTATTATTCTATTAGAATTAACTATTTTAATTTTTTCACTCTGGTGGTACAGTATTTCGTTGAATTTCTCCATTCATCGTTGAGCAGAGAGTTGAGAAAGGAGTGTTTATATCACCTACCCTCGTACATGCGGGATACAGCGTGAATAATTTTTTAACACAACATTTATAATTAATATCAAAGTAAAAGTTCTACAAGAATATTTCATTCAGCATATACATTACTGAATTGTACGACGGCAATGATCGCATGCCCGAAGAAATACGCATTTCCGTATAAATGTAGGAAGGTTTAGCTTAAGCTGGGATTTTCTTATAAGTACTTGGAGTAAATTCGTTCTGTCAGTAATGGTTTTTTTTTTTATTATTATTTTATATTTTATTCCATTAAAACAGTTATTTAAATTAGATACTTTGAATAAGTTTTAACAAAATAAAATATAAACAACTTAAATACGTTTAATTGTTTTTAATATTGTTAACTTAACTAGTCGTAGCCTGGAACTTGGTTTGCTTGAACTTTAAGACATATAAAATCTCATAATAAGTTCTTTGATTTTCACGATTATTACACGTTTCCGTTCGAGGTCACCAAATTCCGAAATCCGGTTCAAATAGTTTTATTAAAGTATTAAAAATATCGTTTTATTCCGTTGTCGTAGAAATTTCAATTATCTATATATTATATACCCTTCATACATTTCAAATTACCTACATATATGCATATTTCATATTTTCATATGTAGGGAGCGAGTCGGACTTGCATACCAAGGGTTCTGCACAAATTCAGGATTCAGGATTATCATCATCAGAAAATACATCTTATTAAAATTGTTATATTTCGTTACTTCCTTTTGAACAACACATCACCAAAAAAAAATCTACCTTAATCTGTGTATGTTACTAAAGTAAAATAAAACACAATTACAGAATACACAGTAACAGCCACGATCTTACATCTCAGATCTTACAATTAAGCGTCTTCAGTCCAAACCTAAGTAAAAACGTCTAATTGAATTTAAAATAAAAAGCCAGGATTAAAGGATTTGTAGCGCATGGCGTCAGTGTTTGATTTCATTTGAGTCTCTTATATACTTTGTTTCTTTTGTTCCAACTAACTTTCAGTTTGGATGCTGAAATACTGAACATATTAAGTTTTAAGTAAATTTTGTGTGTATATTTTTTTTATAGTTTGATTTTTGTATTAATTTAATTTTTTGGTGCTTTAGAAGCGTGTAAGTCTGCTTTGGTGACAAGACAAAGTGCGGAGTTGAATTTCGCCACTCGTCTCGTCTCGAAAATTAAGCAGAAAGTAGAGAATGGATTGCCTTAACAGATTTCTCCTCCTAAGCTTATAAAGCCGAAATTTCTAATCTAATTTGAAATATTTTTGTAATATACTTACTCCAAACAACGTTGAAACACATTTTTTACAAAAAAAAATCCTTTAATATAAATTAAACCAACATGCCTGCTAAATTCAATAAAACACCTCCCAAATACTACAAAATGGCGACACACCATGTTATTTATAATATCATAGCATCAAATAGCCAGTTCCCAAGATATTGTCACATAATTAGACATATTTAGCTTCATTCGATGTGATATTGAATGCACATATTGATTTGTTTTGATTATCCGAACACACAGTTCCCAAATATTTGCAATAATAGTGGAATACTGTAAACATATAATATTTATGTTAATAGATAGTACCTATGTACTATTATGTATATCAGCTTAATATGTAGTTGTGATACGTACTATTTCGCTTTATGCTAAGAGTATTTGGAATTGTTTGGTTAAAATAAATCAACTTCACGCTGTATCCCGCACACAGCAGGGTAGGCAGAGGGAACGTAGTCTTAAGACACTGCGTTCCCCACTTTCTGCCAAATTCTGGAGGCATTGCGTCTTGATAAGGTTTTTTTTTTGTTTGGAAATAGTATCATTTTAGAGTACAGTTTGTGTGGCATTGTTAAGTTGGTGTGAACTCAAATGTAAAAGCATCTTAGCTTTTAAGAGAAATAAGAAATTTTATTAGCTATAAAAGATAAGATAAGGTAAACCATAAAAGATAAGTATTATTTTAAACTAGGCGTGTTAATAGTGGAGAACGTAGAAACCTCAAACTATTTTGTTTTTAATAACCTCTATAAAGGTTAAAAATACCTTAAGAGAAGAAACTAAATTTAGGTTGATCTTTCTTCATAATAATATGAAAACCATCGAGGCAGTGTATTAATTCGTATACTGTGAATAAGTAAACCGTGAAAAATATAATTAGCAGAGTAGAAATACGGAACCTGGGAAACTAGTGCTAGGACACTCTGTTTCCATTAAGGCACTTCTTTCAGGCTTTGCAGCTTCTCGTATTGACGAGAGAGTGCTATGTCATCGGCTTACATTATCAGCCATGGAAGCTGGACTTGGATGTGAGCCGAGGCAATATCGAACACTACATTCAAAAAGAAGGGACCGAGTCCTGGTGAATCCTTCCTGTAATCTGGAAGGATTCCTACTATGAACAAATATTTAGCAAAATTCCTTTATCCTATAACTTATACCAAGCGTAACAAACGCCTCTACGATTTGTAGATTAACGTTCACTTGATATATATAGGCAGGGGCTTCAGCTTTGTGGTTTTTAATTACATTTTCATACAAACATAGATATACAAACGTACGTCCCGTCTTTTATTAGATTGTATCTCCACCGTAAAAGAGAATTGTAATCATAGTTGTAGGTACTATTGTCGATTTGGGAATAAAAGCAATTAGATTTTTTAACGAGTTCTCTCTCACATTGTCTTGTGTAGAATGAAACGTGTGAATAGATTAGTAGCGTATTTTTGGTTTGTTGAATATATAATCAAATCAGCTTCACGCTTAATACCACACACAGCAAGATAGGCAGAAGGAACCTATATGCATAGGCTCAGGGAACCTTGTTTTGTTTCGCCCGATTTTCGAGACATTGTGTGTTCAATAGCAGAAATCAACTCCTACTGTTGTTTCGTTGCTAGTTGTAGCGAAGAAGCTATTTCCAATAAGTAAGAATTGAAAATATTATCAGGTTCATTTATTAAAATTAATTCCTAATACATACATACATAGCTCATATTAAAAATAATTTTATATCGTAACGTTAACTTGGTAGTTGTCATGGTGTCTGATGATGGATCCAAGACCTGAACATTAGAATCCTGCAGAAGTTACTAGTAAACCACTCTTGATCTTATATCATAATTTATATATGTGTAATTTATAGATCCAAGCACTTTATATAACAATTGTAATATTTATATAGAATAGCGTGTTTTTTTTTTGTTTTTTACACACATAGGTACTTACGTTCCATCTTTTATTAGACTGCATCTCTACTGGAAAAGCTACATTAACACTATTGTCGATTTGGGAATAAAAAGAATTAGATTTTTAACAAGTTTTTCTGATGTTGTCTTGTATTTCTTTAGGGATTTTGAAGGATTTTAAAAATTTTCTTTAGGTTAAATGGATTTTGAGGTACAGTAATAAATTAATAGTTAAACGTTTTTTACAATGATTGTGGGTTTAATTAACAATTGATGATGATAAATAACTATAGACTATAAAAACCGACTGGTTGTGGGTTCGATCCTATTTTTAAATAAATATTAAAAAAAATTTACTTAAATTTATATTTTCATTAGCTCTGGTCTGCAGAATTCGCCAGAAAGTAGGGAACGGAGTATCTTACCACTAGGTTCCCTCTGCCTATGCTATGTGCGGGATACAGCGTGAAGCTGATTTAATTTAATTTATTTAATATATCAAATTAAGGCTTATTTTTTTTCTCAACACTATAACACATGGTTGCCTAGAAAATAGCTGCCGCAAGCAGAGGCATGATGGCAAATCATTCGAAATATTTTATTTCAGTTCAGGTTGACTATGAAAATGGACGATGAAATGCGCGAATTATAAGTAAAACTGTTTTTAATGCTATATGTCAGTGGGACACTGTCTGATTGTATAAGTTGTATTAAAATAGGTCATAGGTTTGATTCTTACTCAGGGTAATGAATTTTTTTCATTTCCTCAGTCCTATAACAAGACAAAGCGCGGTGATTTCCACCACTCAACACACAATGTTTTGAAAATTAGACAGTACGTTTGTAATAGTGTCTTAGGTTTACTTGGCTACCCTACTATATGCTACTACCTACTAAATGATCTTTCCTACATTTTAATCTTAAAAAATAATCTTATTTAATTTCATAATATTATTATTAAATTAAAATAAGGTAAACTCATTTAGGATTTTGAACAATGTTTCTATGAAACGAAATCTGTTGGGACTAGATTATATTGAATTACGAAGTTTGAAGAGAACAACTTTATTTATGTTATATAATTATTTTATTATTCATAGTTTCTAGTTATTTATTTAATAGAAATATAACATCATTTTTAGGTTTTTTTTGTGTATCTATCTTCTATATATAGAAATCTTCCTTTGCTTAGTGGCTGAAAGACAAAGCACATACGAACCTACTGCTTTTTTTTTCTCTTTTCTTCAGCTTCACGCTGTGTCCCGCATGTGACATGGTAGATAGAGGGCCCCTAATATTGATATACTCCGATCTCCATTTTCCGTTGAATTCTGGAGGCATTGCCTGCTGAGTGGCGGAGCTAGCGTCGTAGCTACTGTACTAGTAAATTGCAATTCGGCATGTAAGTAACTTCTCTAATCTATATGGCAAATTTTAACTATACATCTTTAACCATTCATAATTTCTGGTAATTCCAATGGAAACGCAAAAACCATGACTTTTGATTTTACGTTTTTAAGTCCACGTTTATAATTAATATAATCAAACGTTGAAAATCCAGTGTTTCCTGGGTACACTAGGTACACTAGGTACTCTCTACCTACTATGCTATGAGCAGGAGGTGACTAAGATGAGTACTAGCCTTTTTTACATGAAGTTAACCAAAACAAAATAAACAGCAAATATATGAAATTAAAAAATGCTTATTATACAAAAAATGACCTGCAATGGAAACGTACCTGCGTTACGTCTCTTATTAAGCAATTAATTACTATTTTGATTACGTTCCCAGAGTAACTGTAGAAACGGGCCAGTTAATAATATACATTAAAGTATAATCAGATACGTTAACTCGAAATCAATTTCTTACAAATCTCATAAATATTAAGTGAAATATGAGTAAAGAAAACTTCACAGATTACTTACTACATACGAGTATACTCGGATTTTATTCATATTAACTTTACCAATATATCATCTCAATCTCGCTTTAGAGTTTATTTATAAGTAGAAAACAGTATTTTCGCGATCATATTGAAATAGCTTACAAATAGGTATAAAAAATATTTAAATATACAAATAGAATATTGTGTTGAGTTCTGTTACTGCCTATTGGCAATGTCTCGAATTTGAGCGGAAAGCGGAGGATAGAGTGTATTGATAATAAGTAAAAGAAAACAACCATTATTTACAGTCACACTTTGTGCCCCTGCGCCACGACTGGCATCTTAATTAATATATTCCGGCTGGAATAGATTAGTAAATAATTATTTATTCCCCCGAGTGGAAATCGAATCCACAATCGTCACAATCACAATTTTTTAAAAATAGAATTATGAAATTATTGATAAATAAAAATCAGAGCAACGATGCCGTCGTTTCTGGGCTGGGCCCGATAGTTCTGAGTTGTGGGAGATTAGTATAATTTTCCAGTATCCAAAAGATAGTATCCAAAAGATAGACTTAGTATTTTCTTCCAACAAAGATGATAAGAACATAAATAAGTAGTAAGAAGCGTTAAAGAATTTCGACGTAGATTCATGGGAACCTATCGCTTAGTGGTCAGAGCGCTTGAACGATTTTAAAGGGACGTGGATTATAATTTCATAGGGTTTCTAAAATTATAGGTATATATTTTTTAGCTCTACAGTGTATCCTGCGCATATCAGGATAGGCGGAAGAAACCTGGAAACCTAGTGTTATAAAATTAATTTCCATTAAGTCACTTCCGTTAGTTACCCTTTCCTCTGAATTCTGGGGGTATTGTGTATTGTAACAATATTGTTTTTTATTAATAAGGAAAACTTAAAGAATATTCAAAACAATTTTTAATGTTTGTTGAAAGTTGAATTTTTTGCAAAAAAGCGGAGAATCCAGTGAATCTATCCGCTAAAGTCCACCTAGCCAAGTATTTTAAATGTATTCAAATGTTTTCCAGTATTCTTTGAGTCGTCTTCCTTAACATAACCTCGTTTATTCTGACACAAAAAGCAAATATTATACAACGGTAGCCAAATTTGAATTTTGAATGTCAATTTAAAATAATAAGATGTTTTATAAGTAGGTAGACATTGTTAGGCTCCCGCTAAAAGTGGCTTAGTCTTTGGGGTTTACTCAGGACAAAAAAAATATAGCAGAATTAAGAAAAAAAATTATTTTAAAAGTTTTAATGATAAGTTGTAATACGATGCTAAATGATTTACGGTTAGCTTGACGAAAACATAATAGAACATTATGGCGCAATGGGACAGTATTTCAATATAAGTGCAATGATTATGGGTTCGATCGCCATCGTATCGAAGTAGTTATTGGAAAGCATTTTTTCACTTAGCTGTTTTGATAAGACACTCTATGTCTCAAATATCTTAATACTGGATTTCCTCTAGCTATCGCAGTATATATGCAGAGACCCAGCTGGATATAGCATGAAACTAACACAAAAAACAGTCGTGCCGCAGGGGCACAATGTGTGACTGTAAAACTGACTGGTTGTGGGTCCGATTCCCACTCGAGGAGATGAAATATTTTCTTAAATTTATATTTCTATTTCTTCGCTCTGGTGCCAAAGCAAAGCGCGGCGTTGAGTTCTGCCACTCGACACGCAATGCCTTCAGAATTCGGCAAAAAGTGGAGAACGGAGTGTCTTAAAACACTTAGTCTTAAAACACTTCCTTCTGTCTACCTTGCTGTGTGCGGGATACAGCGTGATGCTAATTTATTTTGATTTATTTTTCTACAAAAAATTTACTCTCAAATTTTATCCCAAAATTATTGTGTCCAATCAAAAACTGATCAACTGTGCCACGACAATCTCAAAAATATTTTTTCACTTGAAATATATAAACATACTAGCAACCTATCCGCGTCTCACCCCCTTGAACTACACGATAAGGCTTTAATACACTGAATTACTTTGTGTTCTAATATTTTATGATTACAGCGCACTTATTATTAAAAGATTTTGGTATCATATTATGGTAAATCTTATAAGAGTTTTTAATTATTTAAAAAAATAATACGCCCTAAACTGCCTTTTAAGATCGTTTCTGTAGTTTTTTATAAATATATGTACTAACTTTTCCCTTAGAGTGCTGTGCAATATGGTGCAAGATTTTTATTTGTTGCCTATTCACCATATGATAAAAAAGAATATAAGTTTTTATAGAACTGTTAATATCGTATTGTTAGAAATCGGAAGCGGTTATAGTTTTTAAAATACACGATAAATACACAC
>DWAO01003803.1:0-13624 GCA_018230605.1 Heliconius congener
GTACTTTAGTCGCCTCTTACGACACCACCAGTACCAGGATGATCCTATTCTAGGCGGGGATCACACGGCACAAAATCTCTATGACTTGCATTTAACATATGTATAATCTCTTAGAGTTTATATGATGTTCTAGGTCTTTGATTTTCAGTAATAAATGCTTAATTGTATGTATGCTTTTTCTTTTCTTTCTTTTTCTTTTCTAAGTATGACGTTAAAAAATGTTAAAAATTATTTATGTTTCTGGATATATGACCCACGGGAAAATTGACGCCATTGATATGGAGTTGGGTAGTAGTGTCTTTAAGGGTAGTGTATTTCCACCCGTCGTCAGTTTAAGTTGACCTCAAATTGAAAATTTGACAGCTGCCGACGAGTACCAACATTAAATTCATTTGGTCACATTGTTTCGTAGCAAGTTAGATGTGATAGACGAACCAGCCATTTTCTTCTAGCATAATAGGATAAGAAGTTCAGAAGAATTTCATATGATTGTGTGTTAAATGGTGGATCACGTTGCGCTATCTATGGCTTCAGTCTTACCAATGGGAATTGAGTCCATAGTCGTCGCATTTTCTCTCAACCACTGTGCCACGAAACATAGAATGTTCTATTTGCAGATTTTTCGCAGAATTTAAAACATAAAATCTTTATTTGAATTCAAACGTTTTAATATGCTAGTAGATTGCTTGTATCTTTGTCTATTGTTTAACTTGACTTTGACTTTTTAATATACTGCCATTCATTTATTGATATTGTCATTGTGATAAAAATATCATATTAGGTTCAATCGCCACTCGGAGAAATTAATTATTACGATGCTTATCACACAAATTTAAGAATAATTTTTAATTTTTCTGACGTATACGTATGGTTTAGTTGGTCAATGCGCAAGAACCGCGGATACAAATTTTCAATTTTCGTTCAATTTTTAATATATTTTTTAAAACACATATATAACAACATAGCGATATGCTTAAGAATAATTTGAGATTTTTCAAAATTGGTTTCTGAGTTTTGTCTCACATCATGTCTCACATTGATGTTTAACATATCCCAAAGTATTTGTACTAACTATTATTAAAAAAAATTGAATATAAATAATAATTTCTTTCATCATACTTAAATATATACATATATTTATATCCTGTATTATTATTTAAAATAACAGTTTCAGTCATTTATATTTTGCCATCATTTTGATGGCTTCATGGTTTTCGATAGTGTGTAAATATTTTACAAGTAAACCCATTAGATAAGAGGACAAGGGAAAAATCTAATGAGTTCCATCGGAATTTTACAAGACTCACACTGATGAACTGGTTTTATATGCCGCTCAGATAAGATAAGACGATTCTCGGGGATAAATGATGCATTTGCACAGCATCTTATTGTATTATATGTAAATATGTTTAAATGTTGCCAAGGCGGTCATGGTGCAGTGTTACTGTAAACGCGATGATTGCGGGTTCTATCCTCATTCAGAGAAATTATTTTATTTAAATTGTGTACATTTACCTGCTCGGATAGATAAAGAGCGACGTTTAGCCCCGCCACTCAACACAAAACCACAAAGAAATAATTTAAAAGTTTTGTCTGTCTGCCTGTCTTTCTATTTGTTCGGGGTAATGTTTGTAGTACCTACGCTACCTATTTAATCTGCGTAACCTAACGCCTACCTTGATATATAGAGGTGAAATAAGCCGGGCCGCTAATCTATACTAAAATATAGAATACATAGTTATATAATAATATATTCTTCATTCACAAACGTTCGGTTTTACTCACGACAATGTTTTTCCCTCGAAACGCCCATTATAGTATAAAGCAGAAATGAGGTAAACAAATTTTTCATAATAATGATACGGCTTTTCGTTTCGAACGCGGTATTTTAATCAACTTTATTAAAGAGAAAATGGTCGTGTATATTAAACACAGTCAAGCGAAGTGATTAATCCAGAACCCTTTTAGTACGTAACGAATGTACTAACGAGTATACAAATTGTTGTAAAAGATAAAAAAATGCATGTTTTTAATTTGTTTTTAATTTTATTATGTAATAGCCACTGGCCGCATCTTTGTTACCGTGAAGCTTTAGGAAGTAAAATTAAAAATCAGGTTCATCCTGTTAACCTGGAATTAGGAGGAAACTCCGTCCCCATTAAAACACTTTCGTCCCCACTTCCGCTGAATTCTTGATACATTTCGTATTTAGTACTCAATTCAATTATATAGCTGAACCTCTATTTTATCGGTGTGCCTTTGCACAGTAACATTAGACGTCTCTGGATAAAAATATAAAGTGAAGTGCAACTATGCGATTTTAGCTACATTATACTCAAATTATAAATAATTATAAAATAGACACCATTGTGGTGGTAGTGTGACCAAAAATAGAGACCATGAGCGGCACAGTGCCTGACTGTAAACGTGACAGTATTCCCATTCTGCGACTAAAATATTTTTATTAATTATTGTGGCATTGAGTTTCGTCACTCTACACGCAATATTTCGAAAATTGTGTGGAAAGTATGTTAACGCTAGGTTTCACATAAAAAAGAAAACAACATAAATATAACAAATTGAAATATCATAATTTGTTATCACCTCAAAGACTCACTCACTGCACTACAAGTGTCTTATGAATTTTTAAATTTAATAATTCCAATGTAACACGAGGCTCAATCTTATCTGTTGCGTAAAACAAATTTCATCTCGAAATTTATTTGATTTTCCGAATCAACTAGAACGGTATCGTGAATTTCATTTGAGTGATTGTTCTATTGTCAATATTGAGAACAATATCGTGCATGTATTTGAAAATCTTAAACATGGCGTAGTGCAGTATTTGTTATAGACTACATATTGATTTCTCCAAGTCAATTTTTATTTAATCTCTCCAATTCGATACATAATGCCGTCGCGGCACAGTTGGAGAGTGTTGGTGAAACGGTTGTGGGTTCGATTTTCACTTGACGGATAATTATATTAAAATTATTTTCATGGTATGATAAAGCTTGGCGTTAGCTACCGTCATTCAATAAGCAATATCTCCAAATCTTTAATGTTGTGTGTTTAATTTTTTTGTGCTCTGAGGGACCGTAGATTTTAAATTTGTTATCAATTCCAGCGCCATACCTCCACGGGATCTCAAAATAAATGGTATTGATAGACGGACTGATACACGATAAGAATGTGATCTTATAAGGGTTCTATTTTTTTCTTTTGAGGTAGAGAATAAAAAAAAAGCAATAAAATTGCTTTTCTTGGTAGCGATACTGCTAAAAAAAAATTATGACTTTTTTTGTATCTATATTATAAGCAATTGTTATTCTAACAATAAGTGATAACCGTTAAGCACTCATTTATCATGGTACTTGCCTTGACCTACTTACTTGTTATAGTAATTCGCTATAATTTGAATATGACTGTTTCGTAGTGTGTTAAAATATTAAAGGGATCAAGCCGTTAGATTTAAAAGTAGAAAAAGAACAGGATAGCTTTTTAATTTTAGACATACTGTAGTCCAAAGAAATCGGACAAACTGCCTAAAATATTCTTAGAATGAATAGTGAAGATTTGTACAACTTTTACAACCTTTTACAACCTGTACAGTAAAGTATAAAAACTTATCGCTTATCACACAGTGTCTTGAATTTAAAGTAAAATATACCATTGGCAGAACGCAAGACTTATTTAATGGAAAGGTAGGATTGGGTTTTATATACGTAATAACGAGCAAATCAGCTCACGAGATCAACAACGGTGCACACGTTTCGACGCTCTCAGCTGACAAACTATTTAATTTGAGAATATTGTGAAATTAATAATTATCAGTCGTTTTGAATTTTTTTGTAGCTTCGCATTGTTTAGTGACAATGTGTGCAATTACATGTAGTGACTCAGAGGTGGACTCAGGCTAAGACATAGGAAAATATCCTCATAATAAAATAGCCTCTACTTATGGGACCTGTATGTCTTTAAAACACCAGGTTATTTGGAACCTAACATTCTCAAGGAAACAGTAATTCAATTATTATAATATTCTTCTTAGACAGAGTAAACCTAGTGTTGAGACACTCCGTTTACTCTATAGATATATATATATATAAACTTGCCTTGCCCGTATAATTCTATCCGAGAGCCCAACTTAGAGTCAGTCACGCGTGAGACCGACGAAAAACGTTTAACCCCGTATCGTCATAATATCTGGTATGTGAAAATTTTATTTTGTGGCAAAAATTTGTATTTAGTGATCCCTTTGGAGATCGAAGATCGTGGTTATGATTTATGATTGGGTTTTTTTATTAGATTTTTTTAGTTTCTTTATAGGTTTTACGATTTTTTCACTAAGTTTAGCATAGAATTTAAAAATATCGGACAAACCACAACTGGAATGCGCCTGGTTATCGATTGCGCGAAAATATTGCAATGCTATATCAAGAATGTATTTTTTTGTTTATTATTAATTATATAAAAGTTATAGAAAAGTTACGGAGTCCTTCTATTTACATATACACTGTATAGAGTTTTAAAATCCTTATAAATATTGTATTAAATTTTTAAATTCTTTAGAATCCTTAGAATCTTTCCATATATGACTCAAGCTTAGGCTCAAATAAATTTTATTTTTGTAGCACTTGTAGCATTTAGTGTAGAAAAGCGTGTTTCTAAGAGTGCGTGCGGATTATAAGTCTGATTAAGGTCAGTTATGTTTTTTATAAGTGCTCAAATTATTGAGGCCTTTGATTGGGGTTTTTGTGTTGATGAATTGATTGGGGTTGGTTCCCCACTCGAGAAAATGAAATATTTATTTACATTTATATTTTCATTTCTTTGCTCTGGTGTCTAGGCAAAAAGCGCGGCGTTGAGTTCCGCCACTCAAAACGCTATGCCTCCAGAATTCGGCGCAAAGTGGGGAACAAAGTGTCTTAACTCTAGGTTCCCTCTGCCTACCCTGCTGTGTGCGGGATACAGCGTGAAGCTAATTTTATTTTTTTCTCAAATTATGGGCTTACGTCCGACTCTGTATAATAATATATTTATATAATATAAAAAGTATATAGGGAATTATAAATAAAAAGTATTTAAGGATGTCTGAAATATAATAAAGTTAGTTAAAGTTCGCATAAAAATTAACAAAATAGTTACAAGAAAATATACAATATGAGTTAGTTTTAATATAGTAAATGTTAATTTCATATGAATGTTGAGTTATTCAACAATTACAATACAATTTGCATAATAGGATATGTACGTGGAATGCTTTAGGCCGTTTTGTTGGAAGGGTGAGTAGGATTACATGAGTTTTAGTGCAAAATACGACTGGCTACTATTATAATATAGGTTATGTTATCACTGAGTAGATTAGTAGTAGGTCATGGGTACCTTCAAATAGTGCTTCTATCTCCATCTAAAAAGCCGCCAACGCACCTGTAGCTTATCTGGTGTTGCAAGAGGCCGTTGGCGGCTTTGATTGCTTCCCATCAGGTGACCTTCTTTGCCTTGCCTATCCTATAAAAAATATTCAACCTAATGGTTCTAAGTTCAAACTAATATTTATAACAACCTAGAGTGTGTCTTTGTAAGATGGAAAATAAAAAATAATCTCGCGGATGCACTATACTTTCCGAAATAACCTATAAATAAATATTAACTTTCTATATTTAATAATTTGGACTGTGCGTTATCAGTCATGTAATCAGTATCAGAAGACTTTATATATAAAGAAGATAAACTTAGTTTTGATCTGGTTAGTAGATCTAGTTTGGTTTTCGTTTTGTTTCGTTTGACGAACTAATAGTAACATTTTGGTCGACTCAAAAATGCGGGTAAGTTTTTTTTGACTGTAGGTAGAAGGAACCTCATTTTAAGAAATTCTGTTCCCGTTATGACACTTCCGCTCTCCACTTTCCGCCGAATGCTTGAGGTGTTGCGTGTTGTGCGGAGGAACTTACAGCCACGTCTTGCCTCGCCACCAGAGCGAGGAATTAAATTATTAATAAATATTTCATTCCCCCGAATGGGAATCGAACCCACGTCGCGTTTTACTCCGATGGGCCAGTCGTGGCGTAGAGGCACAATGTGTGACTGCAGAATCAAGTTCATGTGGGTTCGATCCCCACTCGAGGAAATGAAATATTTATTCGTTTCTTCGTTCTGGTGTCGAGGCAAAGCGCGGCGTTGAGTCCCGCCACTCATCACGCAATGCTTCCAGAACTCGGCGGAAAGTGGGGAACGGAGTGTCTTGATACTAGGTTACCCCTGCCTCCCGTGCTGTGTGCGGGATACAGCGTGAGGCTGATATATAAATACTCCGATAGACAAAGTGCGACGTTCAGTTCCGTTTCTCTGCGGGAGAAATACTGAAGCTAAACAAGTTTCATAGTCAGTATATCAAAAGACTTTACCTTCTACCGTGAAAATAATAATAACATAATCGGATTATATTTCGAGAAAGGGTTTACTTGGAAAAATGTTATACGAAAGCCATGTAGATGCTTCCTTTGTGTAGCAGTCTAACTCTTGTTATTTCTATACGTTATATTTTTCTGTTATTATAAAAAGGTTTGTCGTAGCGTGGTTCCGTATCCTAAAAGGAGAAAACGGAACCCTTATCACTGACAATAACTGACACTGACTGTTGTCCGCCTGTCAAGTATCAAATATTTAGGTATATGGTCTCTTAGAACACAGAAAAAGCCAAGCTTTAAAGTCGACGCAGTCAAAAGATACGAGCGCTTATGCATCAATTTTGATGTATTTTGTATGAAATTCGCCGCATAATCAAAACTCTAGGGTTACTCTCGTGGACCGATAATTATGAAATTTAAAACTAAGAACTTGCAAGAAAAATAGAGGAAAAAATGTAAACAGTAAAAACTCATAGGTATTTCATAAAAAAACAATATATTCTTATATTTGTAGTTCATTTCCCATACAAAAAACGTCCAAATACTACTAAACTAAATATTGTCAACTTTAGTGAATTGTACTCCTTTTTTTTATATTGATACATTCGGACCTCTCGGAACGCGAGCCTGACTCGCAAGTAAACGGTTTTTTTGGATTATAAGATATAAAGTTGACAGGGCGTGCTTTTAGAGTAAATTCACGGCCAAACGGCCGTTGCAGTGGCAATTTAATATTGATTTTGGAATATATTAAATGTGTTTGAACTATGAACGTGTGTTTGTTTAATACTTTTACTTAAAATATATACTTGGAAGTCGCGGTCCGCTGCTTTATGTTATAGTGGTTCGCTAGGAATTTCATGTAATCCTCTTGTAGTATCCTCCCATACACTCCTCAAGGAACCTATTTCGCCTGTGCCTCGTTTGGCAGTCACTCGGTAGTAGAGAGACTAAGAATTTCATATGACTATGTATATTGAAGACGCTATGAGTAACAAAATTTTAAAATATTTGCTAAGACTGGATTACTGCAACCTTGGATTACTTCAAATGCGAATTCTAGGAACGCGTAATAACATATATAATAGTTTGTAGCAAACAATTTCGTTACTTTATGATACTTGCCATAATATCTCAGTTTTCCCCTTTTCTCAATAATAAATTTAGATTTTTTTCACAAATATGAACATTTACGAATAAATGAGTAATTTTGCGTGTTTTCGACATTATGCGTGTTTTCTAAATGTGGCTGGTATATAGATTTTTTTTTAATCAAATTCGAGAAATTGCTTAAAAAAACTGTATATACATATAAATAAAATTGAAAGATCTGTCTGTGATTACAAAATAATCGTGTTTTACCAATAATTATTATTTACACGATACTAAAACACAAGCAAGCAATTTCAATATTTGTGTCTGTATGTGTGCCTTTATGTTTGTCCAGGCTTATCTACAGAATAGCTGAACCGTTTTTAATGTAACATTCACTAAAAAAAGGGTTTTGGAGGCTATATCTACATAGGCTACTTTATATTCCTAAATTTCCGCGGCATCAATTATTATGGCAATTCGGAATTTACGCCCGTAAAACTTTATCGTACGCGTGTGTCTACCGCCTACCTAGATAAAAGTGAAATACAATACAAAAATGAAATACATTTTTGTATACAGGTCATACTAACTGGGTCACACAATCAAAATAGTTTATTTATTCAAACATTTTGTCATATTTAGACATGTAATATTACAAAACGCAGCCGGAAATAGTGACCGTTGCGATATATCGTAATACAGATCACGTGAGGTCAATGTGTGGGTGTTTATCGTGATGTGTTACGTTTGGGAATGAATCTATTGAAAATTGATACACAATAATTTAATGCATGATAATAATTTAATGGATAATGCATATTTTATGCTCGGTTCAAAATTTTATTCTTGTTGAGGTGTATTATGTCAATTTACTATGAAAATTTATAATCGGTACAGGACATCACTAGTTTAAAATCAAGAAATATAAATAATAAAATATTGTGAATAATTAATTTCGTCTAGTATTGTTAACATATTTATATTTCTGTCACTTGAAAATGTGGCAACATTAAATAAAAAAATATATAAATACCCTGTTTTTTACTGCCGCTAGTTCAAGATTATTTAAAAAAAACCTCGAAACCAATTTTTGTATGGAACCTTCGGTAGTCGAACCCGACCCGGTCTTGCCCGGTTTTTTTACATTCATTTGAATAAAAATATACTAACATTTACTTCTATAGTAATAATTTGAAAATCGAAGTAAATTAATAAAGTTTTAGTTGAGACCAGTAGTAGCGCAGGAGCACAAAGTGGGACTGTAAGTAAACGCGACTCATTGTGGTTTCGATCCCCATTCAAGGAAATGAAATATTCGTTTAAATATATATTATTATTTCTTCGATCAGGTGTCGAGACAAACCGCGGCATTGAATTCCGCCACTCAACACGCAATGCCTCGAGAATTAGGCGGAAAGTGGGGAACGGTGTGTCTTAACTCTAGGTTCTCTCTTCGAGGAATTGAAAATTTTAATATTTTCATATTCTCGTTGTGGTAACGAGACAAAGTACGACGTTGAGTCCCACTTCACGCAATGCCTCCAGAATCAGTTGGAAAACGGGGAACAAGATGTCTTATTGAAAACGAAGTGTCCTAACATTAGGTTCCCAGGTTCCCTTTGCCTATCCTGCTATGTGCGGGATACAGCGTGACGTTAAATAAATGTACTTCTAAATAATGAATCCTAGTAATCCAAACCATTTTTAATTATGATCTAAATAACTAAAAAATGATAAAAAATTTCTTGTAAAAACAAAAACCCAGACTGCATATACCTAAAAAGACTTTAAATTATGCGGGGCTCCTGGTAAAGATTTTATTGATTGAAGAAATACTTATGGATCCTGACCGTTAATCCTAATAAACCTAAAAAAATCTTAAAAATCCTAATAATTAAACTATAGGGCTTGTTTATTTTCTTTTTAGTTTTCTGCAGTCGGCGTTTTTGTTTTTACAAATATTTTTTTATTTTTCACTTTTTTGTTAGGATTTATTATGGTAATGATAGTTATGATATACCTTTTTGAAATCCTCGTATTGAGGCGTTGAATTTAATACCCATATTGTGGTATTCGAAACGATTTTATTTTTAAGCGCAATGGCGTCCCACAGCCGCCATGATTGTTTTTATTTAACGTCACCTATCTAAGAACACTTGGGCTAATACAAATCTAACGATACCTTAATTGTGTAAACCCGTACAGCGGTTCTGGAGATATGAGGTAATAAAGAATATTACATACATATAAGATACGCGCGAAAATCATAAACATAAACCTTTGCTTAGCAGTCGGGAAAAATTTATATGAAATATGCTTATTTAAAATATACCTACATATTTGTCAATGTTCTTATACCGACCAAAAGGCCAAGTATACCGTACATCGAAAGCTTCTAAATAAATCCAAACAAGGGACCACTTAAACAAAACAAGTGGTTTGCAAGAAAAATAGATCTTTCACTTTTCAATTTGAAAGCAGGTCGTGCTATTATCGGATAAAGCTCGAATAACAAAGAAATTTGGATCTTTTATTAGGGTTGTCGCGTAAATACTGCTGTATATTAAGTTATAACACTTCTTCATTCACCGAAAATATCATCATCATCATGTCATTTTATCTAATAGATATGTATAGCAATTCCCATGTCTTATCCCTGACAAAGTGGAGGCGCCGGTGCTGGATGCTTTTGTAGCGGTCAGCCACTGTTCGTTGAACTATTAAATAATACTAGTAAATATACAATTACTGTAAGTAAATTTAGTAGTTTTTGATGAAGATGATAAGATAAGACCCTATTCTATTATCTGATAAGTTTCATTAAGATTTAATGTAGCCCTTGTCTTCTCAATATACTCCTAAAAATTGTGAAGAGAGAAGTGTTACATTGTCAAATAAATTTACAGAACTGTACCTTCTTACATAGTAAATTTCAACTTTCTACAGCCCAGTGCCGCAGTAGTAACGGAATATTTTTTTTATATAATGTATATTTGTATATAGGTTTTGTATGTAATTATGTGTTTTTGTAATTTAAATCGTTATCAATATTTCTCACTTTATTCGAGATGACATGGTTGGCTTGAGCGTGGGCTCGACTAATTTCCCACCTTCTATAACTTAAAATATTTTTGTGTAGCCTGAACTGCCTTGAGTACTTTGTCATTTAAAATTAACGAGAAGGGATTTAGTCACCTCATTTTAACATCTACCTATATTTTCTATCGGTGGTTGTATATAAAACTAAAGTTTTAATATACAAGATACAAAATCACAAATTTCGAAGTGATGTTTCATTACTACCATTTCTAATATTTACAGTAATTTCTAAGAGAGCAGACTGCATAGTATCTATGTATGTCATAGAATCAAAACAAAATATCAGCTGGAAAAATTTCAGCGTATTTTTCAGTATTGTGTAGCTATTTTCTGAATGAGAACAGAAAACGTATAATAAACTATGGACGTGTATAAAGAGAGACGTCGTCATTTATACACAAGCTTCGATAAAGTGCAGTAGAAAATATACACTCAATTTATAGCATAGAAGTTTATAAGTTAAAGTTATAAAAACTGTATTGGTAGCGCATATGAAAAGAATTGTCTCGGCTGTCTTAAAATGTTTCACGAAATAATCAGCTTCACACTTTATCTCGTGTTAAGACACTCCGTTCCTTACTTGCCGCGGAATTTTTGAAGCATTGCGTGTTGAGTGGCGTAATTCAACGCAGGGCTTTTTGCCACTACAAGCACGTAATGACTCGAATCGTAGGTAACATACTATTTAACATTCCATGGATTCATTGCGTATGAATGGGCACTCAGCCCTTAACGTTACAGATGAGGTGCTCAGAATTGTGTGAAGGACTAGTGTTAAGACACTCCTCTCTCCACTTTCCGGCGAATTCTGGTGACATTGAGCGAAAGGTGGCGGAACTCAAACCCGCGGCTTTGTCGCGACAAAAGAGCGAAGAAATTAAAATATAAAATATTTCATTGAGTGGAGAGTGACTTGTACTGTACTGTTACATAATATTGTCGATATGTGTAAGTTAAACACAACCAACAACCAATAAACAACCATGTAAAAGCGTTTATTTACGCGACCACGATACATTTTCTGTAAATATTTGATAACTTTTCACATTCATTGTTTAACTGAACTGTTACGCGAATATCCAAACTATTATAAAATTCAGAACAATTCGCGTTCTGTAGTATTAACAATTTAATATTATTTACTCTTTATTCATACTTGTCATGTGTTATTGCTGCTTTATATGTGTGTGTGGTACTTTAAAATATACGTTTTAAAACAATATTTGGTGAGGTCGCATAGATCTCATCATTTACAGTAAAGAAGTTCAATCTTGTCCCTAAAAGACCTCAACCACACTGGATGAAAGTTCACTGAAAGCGATGTCTATAAATTGATAAGAAAAAATAAACGTGCTGTATTAGAAAAACATGAAATGAGTGCCAAGTAAAATGTTAAGTAATTTCATGGGGAAAAATTTTATTTCTTGCCAACCCTGTCAAACCAAAGTTCCATATCATATGAATCGATAAAATATTTTGCTTACTTATTAATATTTTCGGCAAACCGCCGGCGTCTTGATCCCAATTTTTCCTTAGTGAAACGATTAATTACATTATTTCACAGATTTTGTCTTATTTCGCAGGGATTTTTATCGTCAAAGGTTATTGAAAATCTGTCTTGTTTGTTTTTAGGGTTCCCTATCTTTTAAGGAAAAAGATCTTATAAGGGATAAGAACATTTTGTTGTTCGCCTGTCTGACTGTCTTCTGTCATAATTAGGAATCATAATTAATAGGGCACTTCCGTATGACCTAAAATAATAAAATTCGGCAGTTAGCATCTATAGGTAGCACTGGTACTAGTTCAGGAAAAATCTTCAAACTATAAATTTGTGGTCACATCCTAAAAAAATATTACTAAAAATATCAGATGAAAGGGCTCTGGCTAAGCCAAACTTGAATTTCAGAAAAAGCTCGAGACTTCCAGTTTTTATACGGAACACGCGGTGGTTGAGCCAGAGTCACGAATGTCCACTTTTTTTATTAATAAGATGTAGTAATCTTTCTGTGAATAAGCTCGTTATCGCATTGTGTCTGTCTTTGAACGCAATGGTTGTGAGTTCGATAATCATTATGAGGATTGTATAATTTTATTTGTTATCCACTTATAACAAATAAAATTATATACCCGTATAATTTTATTTGTTACACATTTGACTCGAAAACTTTAAAAATTGGATGAAATGTGAAGAACAAAGTATTTAATTCCCTCTATTTTATAGAAAAAATAAAAATATATTAAGTGTCGAGAGCCTAAGCAGGAAATATATATATTATTATCTAGTATCCTTTTGGAACATAAAACAAGTGATCCAGAAAAAAGGCGACGCCATTTATATCGAGTCGACCTCCAAAAAAATGGTGCTTATCTCGTTTTACTGTCAGATATCGTCTGAAGCAAAAAGGACTATGTTTTAAAGAAAATCTTTATACACTGGATTTTCAATATAATTTCAGAAATCTAAAATATAATATAAAGATTAGAGAGATTTGTGGTGGGTGGTGGTGGTGTGGTTCTATATCCACCTTGAAGAAATGTTGCGTGAAACGCATTTAAACATGATCATTCCTCTAGTGGGAGTCGAATCCATAAACATTACACTCCGTTCCCATTAATACACTATTAGGTTTACAGTTAGATATTGTGCCACTTTTCTACGACTGTTTCACGTTACATTTATCGACGTAATCACACAAGAATTTACTGTGACCATCTGTAGTAGTAGTATATGACTTTTAGTTTTTTTATTATATGACTTTTCAAAGATTAAAAAAATATTATTGTTTGAAGGATATATGTATCCAACATTCCTATAAAAGTTTTGAAAAAAATTACCTTCACGCTGTATCACGCACACAGCAGGGTAGGCAGAGGGAACCCAGTGTTAAGACGCTCCGTTCCCTATTTTTTGCCGTATTCTGGAGGCATTGCGTGTTGAGTAGCAGAACTTAGAGAAACTTAGCGAACGAGCGAAGAAATGGAAATATAAATTTAAGTAAATATTTCATCTCCTCGAGTGG
>DWAO01003804.1:0-13621 GCA_018230605.1 Heliconius congener
AGTCCCGCTACGTTCAAATTTTTATATGTTTTCTAAATAAGTATTTATCTTTCCTTAGTGTGGATTAACACTTAAAAAATGTTTAAAAAAAAAACAATCTGTTATTATACACCACGGTGGTTGAGACCATGCATAATCAAGAAAATTCTTTTCTTGATACACATTAAACATGTACAGGCCAGTCGTGGTGCAGGGGCACAAGCGTGTGACTGTAAACGCGACAGATGTAGGTTCGATTTCTAATCAAGAAAATGAATTATTTAATATTTCACTTTGATGTCGACGCAAAACGCATCAATGAGTTCCGCCACTCCACCCGCAATACCTCCAGAATTCAGCGGACCGGAGTACACTCAGCTCCGTATGAACCTCAGAGAGACTTTGAACATATTTCCTGATTACAAGTACCTAAATGGAACAACAAATACTTTATGTGATATTCGATATATCGATGAATATTAAAAACACACACACATTTTTTTCTCTCTATACACTCAATTTTATCATACTTAACAGCAAAAATTATGTTTTTTTATTAGAATAATAAAAAAACATTTCTACCTGCTTAAAACAATATAAGAATTAATGCACAGATTAATAACCCTAATAAATATTTATTATTTTAAAAAATATTAAATTAAAATATGAATTACATAATTAATAATTATTATGTTTATACTAGTTAATAGTGCCGTTCATGTAATATTTTTGATTATTAATAGTTTCGTTATCAACAATCGTCACCATAATGCTTTCTTTACTTATCAGGCTGGATAAAATATTATTGACAATAAGAATTAAGTAATAAAACTGTTAAGTTACTGGGATATTATTTAATTCTTTAAAATTATTGTATTTTAGCATTAAGTATATTATTTATCACTGGGCGGGCACTGGTAACAATTAACCACACTATGGACATTTATTTCGTTGGCCATATTATGTCACGAGGTTATAACTAAAATAAATATTATTTTGGATTAAAATTATAGTTCTATCACTTCTATGTTAACGAACTGATATTGTAAGTAATAAAATATAAGCTAATGTCCGCATCATTCAACTTTTGCATAGTGCTAACGAATTGGGATTCCTAATGTGTAAAAAAACCAACGCTAAGCTTTTAGATGTATATTTTTTCCTCATAAAGGTATTTTATCTACCTTTATGTTGTTCCCCTATTTCTTCTAACTGTGAATACAGAGAAAACGAAACTAAATATCTTATCGACCGCCATTAAAACAATTAATTAACTAATAAGTGATAATTAATTAGAAATATAATTTAAGATTTAGTATATGCTTAGTGATCTCCAATAGAAGACTGTATTTTTAAAAATGAACGTAAAATTATTTATTTCTATAATATTATTTACTTTTTTAATTAACACCGTTGTGTCAGAAGCAACTGCTGTTGCCTATGCGCATGCCAGTAACCATCATAGTTCTTCAGGAACTAAACACGAAGAAAAGGGGAGATTAAATTTAACTGAACGAATGGAAGAACTAAAAGCTCATATCAAAGCTATGAAAGAGGAACATTTAAAACATCGTATGGAGATGTTTAATAAGCACAAGAATTGGGGCCAGCAACATAATAATAGAAAACATCACGAAACAAGTCCTCCACACAAGGAAGTAAATGAATTGCAGGTCGCAAAACCAGTTACAACAGAAGCGATATCTACCTATCTCATTAATTCTACACAAACAAAAGAACCTGTGACAGAACACTGGATAAGTACAACTACAAAGCAAATATTATATAGTCCAGAAGTAGAAAAATCTCATAATGTTCAAGAGGAACCAAATGATATTTTAACGACGTCGTCTCCAATGCCAACAGAAGAATCTACGTTTTCGACCATTATGGAAACGGTAACAGAAAAGTCAACTCTTGCCATGCCACCGACAACGGTAACAACAGAATGTACTCCAACGATGACGGTAACAGAAAAATCTAGCGTGGTAACGACTGTGGGAACGGTTCCGACAGCGGGAAGTACGGTAGGTGAAATTAGTGTGGTGAATAGTACAACAGAATCATATTCCTTCATGAATCTAAACCATTCGGATCCTGAGGAGCAAACCGCAGCTCAAGATTTCACCAACTTGTCAGTGAGTCCTACTCATAGCGAAGAAGACAGTTCGTATGACGACTTCGATATCGATATCCGTGACGGTGCTATAGGTGAATGAAAATGGACCTAATAAATAGCAGTGACATGACGAATAACAAAATATTATTAAAATAAATAAAATATATAAACCTTATTACACAGTTTTGATCATATTTTTTTTATTTCTTAAAAACACGTTTATTTTATGGCTAAACCTGTTGTACCTAAACGTTTATATGAAAAATTATATATAAATAATATTTTGAATTAATATTATCATTTAAAATCTAATTACTTTTAATACATGACTTTGTGAGGATTTCTTTACAATATGTACATATTACTTAGTTTAATAAAACAAGTGTTATATTTAGTGGGACCAAAATCAATTTCTAAGTAAGAAATTGTAAGTTCATCGACCTAAGTTAATAATAAGTTCTTTGTTCGTATTTATTTAAATTTGAGCGATGCTTAATAAGCTTTTTTGCAAAAGTCTGTTGCAAAAAAGTTTATAAAACGTGTTAATCAAGTTTTCTGTTTAATATTTGCAGTTCATTATAGTCCTTTTGGTAATTCTGTAGATACATTTTAATTCTCGGAGAAATAAATTTAGTCCTCTCATCTCGATTTTCATAGAGCGCTTTGATTGTTTTGAGTGTTTCTAATTTTAATTAATCAATTAGAATTAGAATTAAAAAAAGATATAAGTGATTATGTATTTATGATAAACGTCAGTAAAGCATTGCCTACCCACACAAATGCGATATTTTTAATTAAATTAATAAAAAATATCGCATTTGTGTGCCTAGAACCTTTTTTTTTTCATTTACCTACCTAATATAAAAACATATCATTATCAACTCAGATAAACTTTAAATAGATTTTTAATAGATATTTAAAGACATTATTAATATAAACTAATTTAGTGTTGTTACAATTTTCAATAAAGTGACACATGAAAAGTGTTGAATATGAGAATATTACTCAATATTTTTTTAATACCGGGTCTCCTTTGTATTTTAGTACAATGTGTTCTCTCTCAAATGAACAGTCCATTGGTGTTTACAGAGACTGTCCCTGCATCTACGAATGAAAAAAATCTAATATTTTTGACTAGAAATGGTGTTATAGAGTCACCAAGTTTGGAACTAGAAAAGAACAGACTGAGTTCTAACGTTGTAACAAGATTCGGAAACAGATTACATCGTATAAGGATTTTAAACAATCGCCCTACTTATCAGGTTCCTAGCAGAATACATATAACTTATCTCCGTCCTGTTCAAAGGTTCAAACCGAGTGGGGCAGTGCCATTGTCCATTTTACCTGCAAATGCGGTTCACACGGAAAGGCCACCCTTGAGCATAAAGACGAGTGCACCCGCTCAAAAACCTTTTACCAATCCTGGAGGGCTGAATATAGAAGTCACAAGTGCACTTCCTCATCTGCAAACTACAAATAAAACGGGAAACGATGACGACTACGACTACGATATTGACGTTCGAGAAGATCAATTCTAACGTTATTATGTTTATATTTTTATTACTATGCTTAAAATAATCTTATTTGACATTTTGTACGTACCAACATATACTTATCTTGTATAACTACTTCATATCATATACATTTCATGAAAAGTGATATGTGGAATGATTATTTCGAAATAATTTGAACCAAATAATAGATATAAATTTACCAAGACTTGATTTCAGCCTTATTATAAGATACTTTTATGATTAATTTACGTTTAATGACACTTTCTCTATCGAATATTTAGTTATATCCAATAGTTCTTTCTAATTCTTTCTGAGATACAACCATTACCTAACATGCAAATTGTAGGAAATATGTCATATCGATCCATGCTCTTTTGTGTCTCCATACAATCTATAATACCGGAGTAAACTAAAACTAATGACTTCCTGAAAGCAAATGCTTCATCTGTCCAATTCAATGTTTTTGACAACCAAGAGGACTTGGACATATCCTATATTCAACATTTGATACAATAACTTTGCATATAGCACCCATCATTGAAAATCGTATACAAAATAGATTTGACCTCTTGAGCCACCGTTTTTAAAGCATATAAGATAGCAAAATCAACAATATCAATCTGTGGGCCTCCTGGCCGTTTGAAAATCAACTTTCGAAACCAGAAATAACCTTTATCTATTTCTCAGAACGAACAATATCTCAATGATTTATCAAAGTTACATACACAAAGTAGTTTCCTACATACTTACTAATATCTGGACGACACTAACTACTAGTGAAAGGATTCACTAACCCGCATATTTAACGTGCTGAAGAAGAAACTTCGGGCCCTCATATTGACTATTGCAGTGTCAAGTAATTATTAAAATGAAAATGATAAACAATGAAGTAGTCATACATTATTTAAGAATTTATTAAAAAAAATACATAATTTCTTTTATTAATAGTTGTCTGTTTTTATTTATATTTATTTACATTCCTTCGTGGCATTAATCAATAATAGTGCAGTTGAGCCTATTTGTGGAAACAATGAATTTAAGGTCAATTCTCACTTAGCGGTATATTGATCTTTAAAAAAATCGTCCCCGAATCATATTCAATATAGCGCGTCTTTTAAATGAGCGGAAATTGTAGAATGGATTGTAATTATTTATTTATATTTACTTAGGCTACATATTATGATATAAAATATTATCTTTTATTTCATAATAATTATATATTCATCAGTAAATGATACGTATACGCCTTTATTTATGTTAAAAAAATATTGAAATAATATTTTTTAATCCATAATTATCCTCATTATTTATCGTATATAGGCATGGGCGTAAAAATAGGGAAGAATAGGTGGTCCGTGCTCACCCTAGTATAGTTTGGTGCCCACCACCAGAAGTTCCAAATAAAAATTTACAAAAACACACCGTTATCAAAAAGTTTGAATATGAACCCAAGATAAAAAAAATCCCCATAAAAAATCACTTAGATACATATATACATTATATATGTATCTAAATAAAGTAGCAAGAATATAACAGGTTTTCAAATATATAAAACTATACTTCGTCAGAGACGAGTCGTGTTAGTTGACCGGATCGTCGTCCACGCCGCTGGCCGTCGCGATTTAATTTACGTCGCGTGTACAATGGAGACTAAATCACACTTATTAATTTTATTTCTTACTATATTAAAGTGCAACGGACACGTCCCTATTCTAAGTGATATACTATCTGGCACACATTCCATAATACATGGAGTTGCTGGTGGTGTTATAGATCACATTTCACAAGGATTTCATTTGAACGTAGATGGGAAATTTGATGTGAATAAAAATGCAGACCAATCACCGCAATACGCAAACCAACCACACATTGGACCACAGGGGAAACCTGAACAAACTATCGTTGTAGTAGTGGAAAAAGAGCACAATCACCACCACCATCATCGGCCTCATGGTAATAACAATGGCCAATACGGACCTGGGTTCAATGAATACAGACCTAATCAAAATGGACCAGGAAGTCCTGATTACAGCGTAAATGGAAATTATGGTAATCAGGACTTTATTCGCCCCCGTCCTAATGCTTACGATCGGCCATTTGAAAACAATGGCAACTATAACGGTAATCAGGGTCAAAATCACTATCAAAACCAATACAATAAACCAAACAGGTATCCGCCAAATAATTATGGAAATCCTGGTTATGACAGACCTTATTACCCCCCACAACATAATAACGAACTAAATAATAATCGTGAAGATTTTAATAATTATGGACACAACTCTCGACCAAACTACGGGAACAACTTTGATAATGGACCACCTCGACCTAATCAGTTCAATAATATACCTTATAGCAATCCAGGAAACCAGAATAATTATAATACAAATAATAATTTTAAGCCTTCTGGTTACGAAACAAGTACGGTTGAGTTTGTAAACCCTAATACCGGATTCTCGACAAGCAAGCCCAGCTCAAGCTCAACAAAGAAACCAGAGGACGATGCCCCTCTATTCATTCCCCTAAATCCCGAAGATAAAGACGATACCACTAATTCTGCTCCAAAACGTGAAACCGATAAGAAACCTGTTGATCAGGATGAGGATTTTGACCTAGATATAAGAATCAAAAACTAGAATAGTTAATATTAAATATCAGTGAAAATATATTTTATTTCAAAACCTGGAAAATACGCATTTTGTATGTTTTTTTATAATACATAGTGTGTGATCTTATTTTATTTTGTAATTTACATAAAATATTATATAAAAATCATATATTCAGACAAAAATGTAATTAATAAATTAAATACAACGTAGTATAATTTGTACGACTTAAAAAAACTAAGGACCTTGTATTTATGAAGGAAAGGAGGAAGGTTCGAAGCAAGTCTTAAAAATTTAAATAAAGTATTAACAATATTCATCTAAGAATAATAATATTTTGTAATAATTATTGTGTATATTGGGAAGCTATTTTTATTAGTCTAATAGGTAAAGAATTTAGATACATTTGTTTTCTCAAAAGCTTTACAAATCTTATCGCCGTAATACTCAGTACCTACTCAATATTATACTTACTTGCTCATAATTCTTATAATTAAATATACAAAAGGTACGTTATATTACGTGTTCGTATGTACTTACATTTTTAATATTCCTACAACAACAATAAATGTAAAGTTCAAGTGATCTATTTACAAGGTCAACTATATAAAATACGGTTTCGTCACCGTAGTGTTTCCCACTTTGCGATTCTCACGATGTCATTACAAATATACGACTAGCATCTTGGCTATAATTGTTAGTGCAAAAAAATATAGTTACGCGCGATAAATACATCTGCTCTTACGCGTTAACATTTTATTACAAGCACATTTGCAAAGCTTTCAATGTATTGCAGAATTACATTGGATCAGTTTGGTTTAGATATTCAGTAAAACTAGAGTGTACACCTAGATAAGAAATCATGGTGGGTCCACGGTGGATCTTGTTCCTTACATTTTTTACATTCAGTGAAACTATAGTGAGTTATAACATTATTGTTTCGCAAGTGACACGGACGGAGACTTTGGTTGTGTCATCTGAAAGTTTGGACGGAGAAAATATTAAGTTGTCAAGTTTTATAACGACCTTGCCAAATACGACAAAGTCTATTCTTAACAATGGTAAAATATTTTCGAATATTAAAGATGAAGATGAAATCGCAAGTGCAGAAACTAACACTGACGATAAGCTGACAGATTCCGCGAAAAATGTGTCCAACATATTAAAAAATAAGAACGACCAATTAAACTCGAGCAAGTCGCAAAATGGTAATAGTAATAATACAATCCAGCCAGTTCAAGTTAAAAGTATTGACATAATTCCTATAAAACTAAAAAATATCACACCACAATCACCAAAGGAACCTCAACAACCTATATCTAATATATCTTCAACGCAGAAACCGGAAAGACCAGCTAAACCTGCGGGAATAAACCCAAGAAATCCTAACATGACATTAATAGATAGATCAGCATTTGTAGGTGATCTATGTGCAACGGGCTTCGTCAAGGTTAATGGCAAATGTGTGGAAAAATTGTAATATATGTATACATGATTAATCAATTTATTGATAATTATATAAGTATAATATACAAATATTGCTTAAGCATAATTGTCGATTGAAATATTGTTTCATATTATGCATACAAACTTTTGTATGTTACTATTAAATATGTTTTACTTATAAACTCATGAACATTTATTTATAGAAATTAAAAAGTGTAGTTTATTTTAAACTTAAAAGTTTATATTATACAAATAAATTATTAAATAATTTGTTTATTTAAAGATATTTTCATTTTATTTTCGTTAATAAAATTATATATTTATGCAGAAATAATAGATAAATTTATTAAATTTACATTAAGTTGTGAAAGTTATGACCGGATATATTAAAATGTTGTTTTTTAAAAATTGCTTAAGTAAATTTTCGTACAAATAATAAATATTTGAAATGTGAACTTTTTTCGTAGTAAATTTAAAATGAGACAGAGTATTATTTAAAAAAAGAAAGAAATAATGTTGTCACAAAAAAATACATACAATATTAGACAACAACAAATACAACCTAATAAGTTATAAATATATTATAAAATAAAAGCATATTTAAGTTAGTTTTAATTATTGAGCTCCATTATAATTAAAAATGGTATATTTAAATGATTTTGTTTAACAGTAACATTGGATTTTAATGTCAAGATTTGAATTAAGTTGTATTTTAATTTTTAATCTGTGGTCACGGGAAAAAAATCACAACGGGCGCAAGCGCGACGAGGCTTGTGTTCGTCACTGACATTTAATTGTTCGAGCAGCAAGTGCGAGACTTACGACGACTTCATTTTAAAGAAGCCGGCTAGGTCGAGTCCTCGCTACGTCTCGTTAAAATTTATAAGTTAATATAATTTTATTAAATTTATAAAAAATATTTAACATACGTACTATTGGAGCGTAGTTAATAATTATACAAAAAAGATCTATTATAATTCTTCATCAAAATATTCAACAAAAGTACTTGCACCACGTGTATTTAAAAGTATTAAAGTGAAATAAGTCCTCCATGAAACTTTTTGACTAGATACTATTCAGAAAACATTGTTCTAATAAAAAGCAAATCGAACACTGTAATAAACTTGTGCATAACAAAATATTTTTTGCACGTGTTAGTTTTTACAACAATAATCATGTCAAATGCAGAAGGTGACTTACGGGATGGACTCTCGGCAAAAGAAATTTTTGCTAACAGTGAAGGACTAACTTACAATGATTTTCTTCTTCTTCCTGGATACATTGACTTTACCGCGGAGGAGGTCGACTTGACATCACCTCTCACCAAGAAAATCAACCTAAAAGCACCTCTAGTGTCTACTCCTATGGATACTGTAACCGAAGCTGATATGGCTATCGCTATGGCTTTATGCGGAAGTATTGGCATTATACATCATAATTGCACTGCTGAATACCAAGCAAATGAAGTCCACAAGGTAAAAAAGTACAAACACGGTTTCATTCGTGATCCCGTTTGCATGGGTCCCAAAAATACTGTAGCAGATGTAATAGAAGCCAAAAAGAAAAATGGATTTACAGGTTATCCTATCACTGAGAATGGCAAACTCGGAGGACGCTTGATTGGTATTGTGACGTCTAGAGACATTGACTTTAGGGAAGGTGACCCACATCTCAGCTTAAAAGAAGTTATGACCCCTATTGACGAAATGATCACTGCACAGTCTGGTGTTACTTTACAAGATGCTAACTATATCCTTGAAAAGAGTAAGAAAGGAAAATTACCTATTGTAAATGGTGCAGGTGAGCTTGTGGCTTTAATTGCAAGAACAGACTTAAAGAAGGCTCGTAGTTATCCCAATGCCTCTAAAGATTCAAACAAACAGTTGCTGGTAGGTGCTGCTATTGGTACAAGAGATGCAGATAAAGAGCGTCTTAAGCTTCTGGTGAGCAATGGTGTGGATGTTATTGTTTTAGATTCCTCTCAGGGTAATTCAACTTATCAGATAGAAATGATAAAATATATTAAAAAGACTTATCCAGATATCCAAGTTATTGGTGGCAATGTTGTTACCAGAATGCAAGCCAAAAACCTGATTGAGGCTGGAGCTGATGCTTTGAGAGTAGGAATGGGTAGTGGTTCCATTTGTATAACTCAAGAGGTAATGGCTTGTGGATGCCCTCAGGCTACAGCCGTATACCAAGTTTCCTCATATGCCCGCCAGTTTAATGTACCTGTTATTGCTGATGGTGGGATCCAGTCAGTTGGTCATATTGTAAAATCCCTTGCTTTGGGTGCTTCGAGTGTCATGATGGGTTCACTTCTTGCTGGGACCTCAGAGGCACCTGGTGAGTACTTCTTCTCAGATGGAGTAAGGTTGAAAAAATACAGAGGTATGGGCAGCTTAGAAGCAATGGAGAACAAGGATGGCAAAGGATCTGCAATGAGTAGATATTTCCATAAGGAATCTGATAAACATAGAGTGGCTCAGGGTGTGAGTGGAAGTATAGTGGACAAAGGTTCTGTTCTCAGATTCCTTCCCTATCTTCAAACAGGAACGCAGCATAGTTGCCAAGATATTGGTGCTCGATCCGTAACAAAACTGCGTGAAATGAGCTACTCTGGGGAATTGAGATTCATGAAGAGAACTTATTCTGCACAGCTCGAAGGAAATGTACATGGCTTATTTTCATATGAAAAACGATTGTTTTAAATCAACTGTTATATTATATTTGTCTTAAGTGATATACAAATTAAGCATTTTTATAAATTTATGATGTTTAAAAAACATGCCATAAGCCAAAATAAGAATTATTTTGTGTACTTGTATATTTGTAAGATTGAATGGTACATGTGTTATATAAACAACAAAGATATTCCATTTTATTACATTTTTATTCCTTATGTTGATGTTTATGATAAAGGACCAGATGTGAAATGTCTTTCATAAATAAAGTTTATTAATATTATTCTTTTGTTTGTCTCTATATAATCCCTTAATTAATTAAGTATTAAATTTATTCATTTCGCGCTTACTATCACTAAACTTGTTCAGAAATAAAAAACAAATTTACAACAATAAACATTGCTTTAAATCATTCAACAACCATATTTAATGAGTAATAATAGAACTAAATATCAAACTTACACTTAACCATATATTGCATATGCATATAACAAAATGTGTATAGATAATTTTTATATACGTTTACAAATTATTATAAGTAGTAGTTAGTATAAGTAGTCAAGTCAACAAACAGATTTACAAACTAATCTTGTTACAAATCCTTATAAGGCTTCATGAACCACTTACATAATGTGATTAGGTTCATAGTATTAATACAGTGGTAAAGGAGGACAGGGTAATTCAATAAAAACGCAAAATAATTTCTAATAATCACAATTTAATGGAATTATAACATGCATATGCATTTTTTTATGGATTACGTCGACAATAAATACGATTGAGAGTGCTAAATAACTTAATAAAAAATAATAATGTGCTACATCTATGCCTAGGACTGGTGCGTTTTACAATATGTTTATTTCGTTTTGATCACAAGAAAATTGCACGTTTCGCTGCTCCGTCGTCAAATTTAAACTTAATAAATAATACTGAAACAAAAATAACAACAAGTCATACCGTCATTACACAAGTAGGCAATCCGTTATACATATAAAAATATTTCTTGACAGTCTCTCCTTTGAATAATGGACGCCTAACACTAATTTGAGGCTCAATGTTGATCTTAAACCTGTCAAGACAACCTAGCTAAGTTTTAATTTTGACCTAAAAATATATTTTTTTAATTTATTCACTAGACATCGACAATAATTGCATTTTCAAGCAATAATGTAATATAAAATTTTAAAAAATTATACATTAAACAATATAATTTAAATTATTCATAATAAACCCTTTCCTTCAGTTCACATTTATTAATTTCCAATTCGTAAAATTTGAGACGAGATCTAATCAAAGATATGTCACTTCCCGCACCAGTCGGAATGCATTAAGTCAAGCAAAAAGCGTATAAATCTTACTGAGATTATATCTTAAATATAATAAGCACGTTCTCGTGTGCACAGAACCTTTACTGCGACCGTCGTCAGTGAGAACTATGCCTAAGCTACGCTAGCGATATTTCGTATTATGTGCTACATAATATATCCTGCAAATTACGGAAATTCAACTACTTTTAATTGTGTTTAGTATAAGTAACATGGAAGCTAAAAGTTTGAAAATGAAGTTAAATCCTTATACAAAATGTATTATGTTCCATCGACGACATCGCAGTTGTGATACAAAAGATGTCATGGGTATTTCAAGAATTTGTTTCAATCTGAGTACTGTATCACACCAGAAAATGCTGTGAATTGATAAAAAGTTCTAAGGGTCGATCCACTCTATAGCGCCGGTCACGATTCGTTCTCAATCAGATTTCAGTCTGTTAAAATATGCTCATATGAGAAATATTCTTACATTCGTGATTGGATTGAAACGATAGTACGACCTCATTGTTACTCATGACAGGCACTATAGTGTGGATCCCGCCTAAATCTATTTACTCCTTGTCGCCGTCCGCGTCGTCGTCCTCGCGCTGGAACTCCGGCCCGTGGGTGACGTCGTCCTCGAACACGATCTCCTCGGGATCGGGGGCGCGTGGTAGGAATTCCTCGCCTGGGCAGATATTTTTGAAGATTTCCTCCGCCTAAAAGTTGTGAATATTTTAAATATATTTATAAAACGTGCATAATATTTTCAGCTATATAATATTTCTATTAACCATTGAGTAGCAATTGCTTTATACAAATTTTCCTACAGAGGTGCTAAAAACAAAATTTGTAACAATAATTGTGACGTCAGAAGCATTCACAATTTTATTGTCTATAGCAGTGGTTCCCAATCAGTTGTCCGAGCCTAAATATGGTTCGCGAACGATTTTAATTTTATGACTGGGGATGGTGGAGGGGAAGTTTCTGTTTAATTATCACATTTAATTTTTATTATACCTACATGCATAGTGGTCCCTGCTCCCAAGAATGATATAAAAGTGGTCCTAGATCAAGAAAAGGTTGGGAATCCCTGGTCTAGGATGCGTGTTATTCTTTAGTTTATATGTACATATATAGAGGTATTTAGATATTCGCTTTACGAGCGAATTCAAATTTTGCTATACTAAAAATAATATTTTTATCGAGTTTATTATTTTTAAAATATAATAATATTATGATATCGAACGTCAACTCTTGTATACATTCGTAAATTCATTATAATAATATGTCACTTTTATAATAAGAATTGCGTAATGAAATGTTCATGTATTTGAAGTGTGATTAGACAGATAAGATTTTTTTTTAATATATATTTTTACCTAATCAGCTATTATTGTAGGTCAGAATAAATAAATATTTCTAAAGGTCAAAACAATACTTTTGAAAGTAGGTACATATATCGTAAGGTACTACTTTACTATGGGAAAATATGGATATGGTGTAAGAAGCAAAAATGGCTCCAGATTCAATTCAATAAATATTCACTTGCTTTGAAAAATAAGATTACAAAAACTGCGAAGAAATAGACATGATTTTCTTCGAATGGGCATTATAAAAATTAATTTTATTTCATCATGTTAAACAACCCCTTAAAGTATTCAAGTATCTATTATTAGCCACTTCAACTCAAATCACAAAATGGTTCCAGCTAAACTGAAATGGTGAATATTTCAGAAGAAAATTAAAAAAATATACCAACAACAAAATACAGCATTAATAGGTACTGTTAATATTCATCATGTTAAATAACCCCTTAAAGTATTCAAGTATCTATTATTAGCCACTTCAACTCAGATCACAAAATGGTCCCAGCTAAACTGAAATGGTGAACATTTCAGAAGAAAATTTAAAAAATATACCAACAACAAAATACAGCATTAATAGGTACTGTTAATTTTAGTGG
>DWAO01003805.1:0-13621 GCA_018230605.1 Heliconius congener
ACTAGGTTCCCTCTGCCTATCCTGCTGTGTGCGGGATACAGCGTGAAGCTGATTAATATGTTAATGCGGCTTGATATTTTTTTAAATAATAATTTATATTTTTTTTCAGAAAATTTGCATTACCAAATAGATCTTTTCGATCGTCGCAGTGGGACGTTGCCCTTGTTCATATTAGACCTCTATAAATTGTATTTGTTACAGTTGGACTCCCTGTGTGTTTATTTATTTATGAAGCGAGAACTAACTTCTAAAATGATGAATATACACCAAAGGTAGTTTAGTTGAAATTAGATTAGCTATGGAAATTTAAAATTTAAATAATAAACTGTCATCTCTAGATATATAACAGTTAGGGATCACGATCAAAACAACAGGTTTTTATGATAAAATGTCTTACTGATAGAATGAACAGATAGACTTAGTTGATAAGGAATTATTTATTGATATTGTTTTGGTTTGTAAATCACTTATTGTTATCCAAATTTTATTGAACTCCTTTTACAGTATGTGCTCATATCTCAGCTGATAAGCAAATTGTCTGAATATTAGAAGCTATATGTTGAGTAAAGGTAGAGACACACTCGCACATTAAATGTTTTGAAGTAAGAAAAAAAAATACATATAATACTTTCTGAAATTATCATCACTATTAACTGTGAGTTTTAAAACAAGAAATGAACTAAATTGCCAATATTCATTTGATAAAATTTACTTATTTCTTGAAGCCAAACTCCTAAGCTAAAAACCTAAGCTAACTGTATTTAGAGAAAGAGAGGGATTGGAATGTTCACTAGGTTCTTTATATATTTACTTAAAGAGATACGTAATTTTTGCTAATAAATTATAGTAGAAATTATTGATTACATTTTTTTTACTTTAAATACCGCGTGTATACTAAGCCTTTGAGCTTCAGCCATTTTGTTTTCCTTAAATCAAATTGTGATCCAAAGAGCTTCCCGTTTTGCATCCGTTCGTACATCAAGATTGTTATCGGAGATAGATTTACAAGAATCGTCTTCTTCTTTTCAAATTGTGAGCGAGTTATTTGTTTGTTTCAATGGATTTGAATGGTTTTAATTGTTTTTTTTTTTTGAAGAATTATTTAATTTTAATCTGTGCAACGTTAGACTGAAATACTTTTTGTTATATGGCAATAGTTATAATTTATAGGCTATATATTTTAATTTCAAAACACAAAGGTCTTTGTGTACTTATCATTTCCTAATTGATAAACCAAAATATTTTTAATTTAATATAATTTGTAATGATATAGCAAAATATTAGTAAATATCGTGAACATTTACGTAAATAACTAAGTTTTAGCGGCAGTGTCAAAAGAAGTCTAAACAAATAACACATTCAGGAGAATTAATGTCAGTCGGTAAAGAGTTGGGGTATATTTAATCTTCCCGCTGTCCACACCTTTGGGTGGGCGCAGTCTCCCGCTAAGATTTAGATCACAAACTAGTTTATGACCCCATCCTGGTATTATTTTACTTTTATAGATTATATGAGTTTACGTCACAAAAACACATATTATTCGCGGCGGTCAAACAGAACTAGATATTCTATAAAAAACATGGATTTATTTTTAATATAAAAAGTAGTTTATGCTAAATATAGTATTTGGTAGTCTAAGTCACTTCAAAGTTTGATAAATTTTATAATAGTAAAAAAACAACAATCTATTATACAATCAAAGCGCAGGGGCGCAAGTGTGTGACTGTAAACGCGACTGGTTGTGGGTTCGATTCAGATTCGAATTTCGATTTTATATTTACATTGTTTCTTCGCTCTGGTGTCAAGGCAAAGCGCGGCGTTGACTTCCACAATTCTACGTGAAATGCTTCCAGTATTCGGCGGAAAACGGAGAATGGAGTGTAGTCTTAACATTGGGTTCCCTAATACCCAGTGTTCTGTGTGCGGGATATGGATTGAAATTGAGAAAAAAAAAACAACTAATTATTTATGGTTACTACGTACTTACATACATCCATTATACGATACATTTAATTACATGCATGTCAATATTCTATAAGACTTAGTTACGATCGCATCCTTTCCTTTTTGCATCGCGTTCGACAAAGACGTTTCCGGGTCTGAAATGCATCTCAATCGGCGGCCACAGGAAGTTGGTACGCTACATTGGTTTAACATAATAAGTAAAGAGTATATACATCACTTTGCTGTACCGACAAAGGGTTAGTACCTACATCTACAGTTAAGTTATATTATTATTAACTGTTTTAATTATTTAATTCAAAAGACAAAGAGAAGAAAATCATTATTTAATATTTTTTCTTGTTGAAACCGTCGCTGTGGGCCAACGGCTCAAGGTCTGGCTGTAAATGTGACGTTAATGGTTCTGGAAATAAAACAAAGCGAGATCCGCAACTCAACTAGGTTCCCTACCTAAATTAAAGTCAAAGTATTATAAAATGACAAATTTGGTTTGATTTACTACAATACTAATTATAATAACAGCAAATTAAGATTAATAAATTTTGACAAACATGGAAAAAAAACATCAGAATAGCTTCATTTTTGTTTTTTCATTTTGGCACCCACTAAACATTTACAACAAAACAACATCCAAACGAAAAATCGTATACACATCAACCACAGGACATTTCAATCGTCGATTGACATCATTAATTAAAACGTGGAGGCAAGACCGTTCGTCTATCGCATTCTTTTTGTTCTGACTAAGTTGTGTCTTTATCACGACGGTGTCGTTTTATCGCCGACCACGATCTCGAGTGATCGAGCCCCGTCTCAGTAATTTGTACCTGCCTTCCCCAATATATGGATGGGACATCGGTAATATTTACAACTTGGGTAACAACTTTGTTGTGAGCGCTACGTTCTGTTCTGTAGTGTTGTCATTTTATTCATTTAAATGGTTGAGTTTATTTTATTTTATATCAATTATTTGAAAAAGGTAATATTTGAAGAAAAATACAAAATTAGATAAATTCATAACAATTACATAGTTTCAAAGGTTCAACTACCAGCATACCAGTCCATCGTGGCATAGTGGCCAGCGTCTAGCTATAAGCGAGATGGTTGTAAATTTGATTAGCAGTCGTAGGGGTATATTATTTTCATTTTTTTGCTTTGTCTTACCAAAGAAACTACTTAATTAGGTACGTAATAATTAAATATATTTAATTAAATAAATTTAATACTGTCTTAACAGTACTGAAATCTAAAAGTAAAGAACAGTGTCTTGACACTAAGTTAACTCTGCCTACCTGCTATAAAGAAGAGACAAACTGAAAAACAACATACACGTTAGCTGTGTACAGAAATAGTAATTAAAACAGTAAATAGCCATTGGATTTGAATGCGCTATATTGTATGAGATAATCAAAGAAATTATTTTCATTATGAAGATAACTTCAAAATTCAATTATAATATTTATGCGGTTTCATATAATAATTTAAAGGTTTAATCTTCTTTTACGATTAAGATATCTTGGTGCGTATTTGCTTCTGTATCACTGGAATAAGTATTCAATACATGTAAATATGTCTTTCAATTCCATAAACAAGTTTGTGAGTTTTTATGCCATACTTGGGTATTGCTTCTCATGACACTTTTTATTATTATTGTATTTAGGAGTTTATAAGAAGCTGTGGAGTTTGATTTTCTGTAAAATTTAAACGATATTACTGAATTGCGGCCCGAAGTGTGGCTGTAATCGTGACAGGTTGTGGGTTCGATTCTCCTTCGAGGAAATGAAATATTAAATAATTTCATTTCTTCGCTCTGTTATCGAGGCGTAGCGCGGCGTTGAGCTCCACCACTCAACTCGTAATACCTTTGAAATTCGACGGTAAATGGGAAACAGAGTCTTATCACTAAGTTCCCGGTGCCTACCCTTCTGTGAGGGGGGTGCAGCATGACGAATAAAAAAAAACATATTACCAAATTTTAAATGTACATCAAACAAATACACAAAATCTGGATTTGCTATAATGTATTTTTTTTGCGACAATATTTGCGCATGCGCCCATTGTTGGTCAAGCACCTATCGTGTTTCAGGCGCCAGTGGGCAAACTGCATTGTTTGCTTAGGTTTATTTTACCCAACTGTTGGTTTATTAAGTTATATTTTATACACGCTGATAAAATTTTGCAAAATTATTCAGTTTACTACTACTCTATTTGTAATAATATTCTATGTACATTGCACATGTAAGAGTGTTTTCTAAATTTATATGATATTTTGAAATTCAGATTTTTGTCATTCATTGCTAAACTTAAGATTATGTAATGTACTACGTGCAGTGATAATAGTGTGTGACTGGAAGCGTGACGGTTGTGGGTTTGAATTCCACTCAGGAAATTTAATTATTTGATATTTTTATTTGCTCGCGTGAGTTTCGCGATACAATCTTCAAAATTCGGCAAAAGTTACATTAGGATGCCTTTTTTTATTTGAGGTAATGCTTTTAGTCCTTCTGGCCTTTACAACGACACTGAAAGGGTAGGAAAGAGGGTACTCCGTCTCTAAAAAAAAATTTGCAAGCAAGGGTTGTGAGGATGCTGACGGCGGTAAGGGCTCTGTGGGACATGCACCTCGAATTGCATCATTTACCCTTACCTTTCCATATACGAGACACACTGCAAGAAGCAAAAAACTGTATTTTATTTTTTAAAAATAGCCGCCATTGTAATGCAGTGTAATGTAAGCGTGTTGATCGTGGGTTAAAATAATTATATATAAACAAAACTTTATAAAAAATAATAATTTAAGCAATATTTAACAATTTTAATTACAGCAATCCAACCAAACATTTAGAAATAAACGTAAACGCCATAATCACACACGTGCTGAAATCGAGAAGCATTTTTGGCGAGTGTTAAGTTACTTATTGACCGAGAAGTGCCCTTATGAATTGCATTGGTATGCACTCAACCCCTTTATAAGATAGCATTGTGCAACGGATATGTCATCTGCCTCCCTTTGAGTGATGCCGACGGACCGATGTTTGCCAATTCATCAATATCAAATCCAAAGGTTCGATGGAGGTGTAGTGTTCGAGTACCTAGTGGCAAAAAATCTGAAAACGACTAATGTGCTTTAATAAAACATAATAGTTACTTATATAATTTATGGTTTTTTTTTCTCTTGTCAGCTTCACGCTGTATCTCGTATGTGGCAGGGAGAGAATCTGATGTTAAGTTACTTTGCTTCCCACTTTCCCAGTTGCGGAATTCAACACCGCCCTTTGCTTCGACAGCAGAGTGAAGACATTATAATACTCATAAATAATTATTCAGTTCCGCGAGTTTTAGCCGAACCTACAACCTGTAGCGCTTACAGTCACCTTGTACCCCTGTTCCACAACTGGCGTCAACTTATATTACAGCATATATGTATACATACTTATTTAATTCTATTAAACGTTCATATTAAAATATTAAAATTATCGGAAGCAAAATAATTGCTACTTTGCTTATAACACTAAGAGCTACTTAAATTATTCCCTTTCAATAAAAACGAAATCTTAATTGACAGTATTAACCATAAAGTGCCTTCATAAAAGTAAGATAATAAAATCCTTGACTTGCCTCTACTTTAGCGTAGCTGGAAAACGAAAGCAGTAGTTTATTACTTTTAAATGTTAATATGCGTTCGGCGGTGCATGGGAAACGTAAGAAGTTCTCTAGTCAAAATATAGAGTGATATAAATGCTCTCGCTGTACAAGTTCCTCCCAATACCCGTTACTCCTCCGTTACGAAATGCAAGACTCGCCGCCGGAACGACGTCGTGTTTTAATTTTAATGTGTTCATCTTTTGACCCAATGAATGCGTTAAATTGTTTTCCAACATATAACATTTATTATTGTATAAAATATTTCGAAAATTTTAGAATGTGATGTTCAACACACATGTTTTATTGGTCACATTAACGGATACTGGTTTGAATTACTTTATATTAATTATATGGATATACCGACTACCGCTCGTTCTACACGTGAGCAATTTCAATCAGTATCATTGAGAATTGAACTAGAATATCGAGATAGTTTCAGGTTGGACAACATCACTGTCCATTAAAATCATTTGGCGCACGCCGCTATAGAAAGTCAAGTACACCTTGCGGTCTGTCTATTGAAATCATAACAATTCATAAGAACCCTTCTACATCTGCGTTACGAATCCTTGTATCTCGTGTACAGACATACATACGATCAGATGCATCTTTTCTAATATAAGTCAAGGTGTTCATCGGGATAGTAAGTTTCATATATAAACAAGGAACGTGCCAAAATATTTCACCTGGACTCAATTTTGACTGAAATAAGACCTTACTACATAAATTTTGATAAGCACGACTCAAAAGACCGCCATCACCTTGCTACGTCACAATTCACAATTGTTTACAAGAGGATTATATTACATTATCTTTATAAAAGTGCACCGTAATTAAGCGCCCACATCTACTAGTGGAAGGCCCTCTATAATATCTGCTGGGCCAAAAAAAAAGAAACGTATTGAAGGTGGCAGATGCACACGCACTGCAAACAGTCCTAAATTTAATATTTAAAAGTAATTCAATAACATAATGTTGATCACTGAGCAAAATGTATTGCTTCCTTCCACCTTTAAGGGTCCCGTGACTCGAGAGGATCGGGAACGAGCTGATACAGTTATGTCGAAGAACTGTAACATTGGGAGGCTCTTTGTTTGTAATAACGGCACAGTGCATTACCGCTCCCTAATATTTAAAGGATACAAAAAGTGTACCGTTTTATAAGGATTTCATAAGGATATGGCAAAAAAATCTGTGTAAGGTGTCTGTATGGTTTCTTAGGATCCGTTATATCAATAGAGATTATAGACACGCGTTCGGTGCGGCGCGGGCGTATTGTCGGTTTTTCTTTGATGCGGCTGGAAAAGACATTCACAAGGACAATCATTAGTCCGTAAGCTTAGTAGTTTAAATCTCTGAGCTTAGTATAAGATCAACTTCATGATTAAGACGCTCCGATTACCAATTTTTGAGGCATGTGTGATAAGTAGCGGAACTCAACGCTGTGCTTTCCTTTAGTACCAGAGCGAAGAAATGAAATTATTACAAATTCATTCGAGTGGGAATCGAACCCACAACCGTCGCATTTACAGTCATACTCTTGCGTCGTTGTGCCACGACGGCGTCCACTCGGCCTACTATAAGATATTTAACAATTATGTAAAGTGGACAGTTATCAGTATAATTTTTATTTTAGTTCAATACAATAACATCACTAAAAGTACTTACGTTTTGAATAATATATAAATATATATAATAGTGATATGTCTTTAATGTGATTAAAATAATGATTTCGATATGCAATTAGTTGGAATCGAAATGACGTCGTCAATCAGAATGTACGCTCCCAGGTTCCCATTTCATTTTGTTAATTGCGTTAGATACTAACCTGAAGAAGACACCAATTAAATTTAACTTATACGATTAATGTGTCAAATGTTTTAGTATGGTTTACTTTACATAGGCTGATAAATATATAGCATAGGTCATTAAATTAATGTGATGATAAAATGTTTATATTACAATATTTTTTTAAAAGAAAGTTATATGGTGTTTGTATGTTTTAAAATTTTATTTTGTCAATTAACAAAGAAAGGGCGAAGGCATTTTCTGATGATGAAAAACAAAAATTTGCTTAGAAGCCGTAGCCGTCATAGCGTTGTCATAGCCTCCTTTTCAAGTTGATTAAGCAGAAAGAAGAAGAGCTAAAATAAAAAATACTTCCTTATACTACTTGAACACTAATATAAGTTAAAAGAAACCATTACTAAAATGATATCTTACATTAGAACCTGTTTCATACACATATATAAATTACATGAATTTTAAGTAAAAATGTCGCTTAAAGCAAAATTTGTGTATTTTCCGTTGACCATGTTTATATATTACTTAACGCAACTTAAATATATGATTTAAATAGGTTACTATTTAAATAACTTTTAACAAGTAAATTATAGTTGAAACTGTCACTGCGCAGAGGCACAAGCGTACGACTGTGAACGCGATGGTCGTGGATTCGATTCCCACTCGTGGGAAAGATTTCTTTTCATTTCATCGCTCTAGTAACGACGCAGAGAGCCTTAAGTTTTACCACTCAATACGCAATGCCTTGGGAATTGTGTGTGTCTTAATGAGACCAGAGTGTCTTGATACTAGGTTCCCTCTACTCTATTCTACTATGTGCGGGATGCAGCGTGAAGGAAAAAAATATATATATCAAGTATATTATCACTGTCTTACAGTTTTATTATATCAATGCTAGTAGGTACGTGCTACTAGCGTTGTTACTTCAAAAACTGGACCAGAAACGAATTACTTAGAGTGCTGCTTATCACTTGACTTCTTCCAGTACCGATCGTTCATATAATTAAATTTGATAAATATGACGCCTCTCCTTAGATACAGAAGCCGATGCTTTTAGTTACTATCTCTAAGTTTAATTTACTCGACTCGACGATAGGATGAAAAATGAATCGAGTTACTTTCATATCAATGAATTCGATACTTATGTCTTTTATTGTTAAATCGATGTGTGTTATTATTATTAATAGTGAGTGAGGAGTTTTTTTGTTTATAGTAATATTTATTTCCCAATAATCTTTGTTTTTCGTATTTCACATTCGAAAAACAAAGACTATTATAGTAGAATAAATGGCTGCACAATTTTTTTAACACATACTTAAGTGATGTTCTCTTTGTTCTTTCATTATATTTTACACCGATAAAGATCACGATCAAAACATGCAACCTTATATCCAATTTAGAATCTGAATCGATCGAATCCGAAAAAAATCCGGAATTGGCCTGTTACATTTCACACGAAAACGAATTTGTGGTTGGTGTTAGTTTTTTACTTTGATTTCTCCATTTAGGGAGCATTTCTTGCAAAAATATTATTTTTTTTTTGCCTAGTTTTTCGATACGTGAGCTAGTTGCCGGGGCTACGCTGTAGGAAAGCTGTTACATACAATTGAATTATAGCAAAGAAAACAAACAATAACAGGATTTCGTCGTAATCTTCTATTCTTCTCGACTTAAGTACTACCGAGAGCGTTTCGTGCGTTTCGTATTTGTCTAAAGCCAGCAGACCGTTCTATAGACACAACGATAACATTTGCACTTCCGGACGAATGCGTTGTGAATAATTGGTTCGCCATTTATTTCCTTCCCAAATATAGTGTTATTGGAATTCTACAGTGTTATACAAAATTTACGACGGTTTTTGTGTTACGATGCGAGTGTCGATAATGGCACGGGCTTTGGCGTATAAAACGAAGGCGTGATAGTCAATGTATGCGGCGTCAGAGGTGGCATAAATTATTGACATTATACAAAGATTAAATAGATACCTTCAAACGTTTTAAATTATTACGTTTTTAAAGCATGCTATTTGTAAATGTTACGATGACAATATTTATGTGTACTTCAACCATGTTTAGTTTCCGTATGTCAGTTTTTTTTTAAGCTAATAGCAAAGTAGGCAGAAGGAATCTAATTGTAAGACACTCCGCTTATCACTTTCCGCCGAATTTATGAGTCGTGTTGAGTCGCTTTATTTTATTACCAGAGCGAAGAAATGAAAAAAGAAATGATTGGGTTCTGTTAGTCGTTCAAAATTATAAAGTCTAAGAAAATACGTAGACGGTGAGCTTATGACTTAATTTTCTTTATTTATTCCACTTCCTTATTACTTTCTTTACCTTAATCTCAACAATACGTTCCAAAATCCGCTTATCCTCAAACCTCTCGGATGCTTAATTTAGAACGGGTAAACTAATAACTATGACCACAACACAAAAGGAGATTGATGAAAAAAATGCAAAAAAACGGACCGTGCTCTATTGACCGTGACGCAATATTGTTTAACATTTTGCCGATAGCCCTAAGTCCACCTTGTTGACTTCGACGCTCAACAAAATTAAACATGAGGAAAAAAAAACGGAAGGTCCTTAAGAAGATTTGACGTGGACCATTGTGGACCATTGTGAATATTGTGTAATGTAGCGAGACGATCGTGTATACCTATCCGAAGAATGACGTTGTGAATGTATGACGCAAGAAAGATTTCTATTTGAAAGCTTTGTTCCTATGTGTACAAGTTGCAGGTAGAACCCTTTTTGCACAATTTATGGTAACGGACAACAAAGTTACGTTTAGCTGTTGTCGCCACACTCGTCTTGTCGACACACTTCAAATACATTCAATTTCACGATCGGTTTACTATTGAAAACATTTAATTTTGCCTCCTTGAAACGCAAGAAGATAAAATATTTTATGCCTTACAAAAGAATTGGTAATTCGCCGTAAAATAGGCGATTTAGCAACAAAACTTCATCATAGGTAAAGATTTTACAAGGATTATTAATGACTAAGCGAGTAGTTTAAGGAAATTTTGTTTAAAAAAGTCCGCTTCTTACCTTGCTTTAATTATTAAATGTTTTTTTTTTCTAGTTAGTATTTAATGCTATAATTAGAAACAAATAACTTATGCATTTTTAATAAGATATAAAATAAGATTTTTTAAATATTTGTCATATAAAGAACTTATTGAATGGTTTAGATATTTTTAGGGTAACTTATCTATATAGTAACACTTACTTATATAGAAACACTTTGTTGTTCTTCTGCCGGTCTATCAAGATAATTTATCTCGGTATCGCGTGGAAGAATCAAGCTAAAATTAGCATATACTATTGTCCTTTGAAGCACAGAAAAAATCAAGCTTCTAAGTTAACGCAATTAAAAGATGGGAGCATTTATGCATTGATTTTGTTGCATTTTACATGGATTTCGCTGCGTAATCGAAACCTATAGGGTCCTTCCCGTAAGCTTACAATATAAAAAAAGAAAAAATCCGGAATGTTAAATATAAAAAAATGCGTGCGTATAAGTTTATCTACTTTTATAAGTTGCACTTCCCGTTGACCCACAATTTTGAAATTGATAGGGAAGAATCAGTGCGAGAGTCCGACTCACATTTAACCGTTTTTTTCTTATATCACAAGCTTTTGACAACAACGATAACATATGATGTCGGTCACACTAATATGGACCAATTGTTACAAATCCAAAGCATCTCTGTGATATGAGAGCGAAACCAATCGTATTAAAGAATTCTGAATGACTCTATTAATAACAGACATAACTAGCTATTATACAATACTTATTAATCACAATTATACACTATGATGAATTTGATTCGATTTATACCTAAGTCGTTTTGTATTGTGTTCAAATTAGGGTCATTTATGGTAACTAAATTTATTTAAAAAAAATCTTTCAAGTGATATCAAAATTTATAAATGATATTTAGGATGAAGCAAAATGTTATGTCTTAAGAATTATACCTTGGAATTTATACAGGCATACAAATAGTAATAATAATAATAAATTTTATTTACCGCATATTAGAGTTCCATAAATAGTCCAGTAATAGTCATTATCTTAACATATGTTAGCTTAGTACAATTTTTGTAGATTCTACTGTTACCGTACTAGATCTGTATTACGGCATATAGTACCAAATCCTCAGAATTGCGTAGAATTTTATCATATAGTAAAACTACATTGAAATCTCATATTATGTGTACGTGTATATGACCAAGAGGCCATGTCCATTATACATTTTAAAATAATTTTCACACGATCAATCGGGGTTTTGTTTCCGATCATCCAATTTGAAATATCGGTTGTGGCTACAAATCATTAAAAAAAATTGAGTTTGAAATTTTACGAAATGGGCAAAAAGGCGGCTTTCTAAATAACCAAAGGAGGCGTGGTGAACACCGCTTCTGAAAATTATGGCAATTTTAACACCTAAGGAGTGCTAAGTTTTGTAAAGATCCCTGTAATTTTGTCGACGTGTGCTGACGGCGTACACCACTTTGTGTATTCTATATTCAACGTACGTGCCTATCGATACTATGTCCCGATCATAACCCACGATTTATAAGAGTCGTACGTTTTTTTTGCAGAGTCATTGGATTTTAATGAGGAAATCATATCTGTAGGTAGCCCTTTGTAATTTATATAAAAATTGTTATTTCGATCGATAACTTGGGGAAGATAAATATAGTATAGAAATAACAACATTAATCTGATATCAAATTTTAAATGATGATTTTCGAAATATATTCTACTGTGTTTGTACTTGGTTCTAGGTTTAGTATTTTTAATAAATACGAAAATTACCAAAATAATATTATAACAATTCAGTATAGTTCCACAGATTTAAAAGAGATAAACGCTTAGTTATTTACATCTTAAAGGCCAAGCTTTACAGTTATAATTTTGTATAAAAAATGATAGCAAATATAAAGAATTGCTGATTGTTCAGAAGCTATTACTGGACCATATAATTTAAAGTAAACCTATGATTAAGAAACGCGGCCTACCTGTTAAATTAAATTAGGCTTTTTTAGGTGGCGCTCACTACATTCCAATACTCAGGCGAAAAAAAACAACAGATAATGAATAAAAAAAGCAAAAATTTAAGAACTCGTCGCTATTAAAAACCACGTGTATTAATAATTTTTAACGTTGTTCTTTTTTCTGTGGAGTGCGATTCATTAAAATTTGTATCTTTCATGTAGGCGTATCGCTATGACTTTTAATATGGTTAGTTATTACTTCGTACTGCAATTGCAAGGTGAGCTCGAAATCTGTTTTCATTAAGTCTTCTATTTTTTGATAGCATATTTTTAAAATGTCTTCTTTTTTTATATTGTTTATAATTATTAAGTCCAAAATGGAGTATCTTTTTTTTAATATAGTTAAAATACTAATGTTTTCATAATATGTATTAAACCCGGCTTCGCCCGTTTGAACCACACGATTATTTATATACACTGTATTAGGTTCATGCTCTAAATACACATAATATACTTGAAACGCACTTATAGTGACTTTTTTCTTTCTGTTTCCTTCACGTTGTCCTTCACCTTACATTGCAGGGGGGGCAAAGGGAATTTCGGAATCCACTGTTAAGACACTCCGTTGCCATTAGGACACTTTCGTTGCCCACTTTCCGCTATATAGTGATTTCTAATGTGATTTATTTTGGTGTTGTGTTGATATCTATAAGACGATCTATAAGTTTTTTTGTGAAATAAGTACTACCTATGTTAAGCCAAGTTTGAGTATATATATATATATATATATATATATATAATTTTTTTGTGTTAATTAAATTAACATTTTTTTTATATCTCTATTATATGTGCGTATTTTGTAACGTACATCAATTTGCAACAATATAGCCAAAAATTTTATTTTGTTACATTCGTCACAACTTTAAAATGAAAATACCAATTTGAATTATTATTAAAGTAATTTACTCCTGCGTAAACAAGCCTGATGATTAAATGGCTGACCTTAATCAACATTTATTTATATAAAATATACATACACTTACGAGTACACACAATATGAAAACTTTTAGTGCATTCTTATTTAAGACAATTAAGTTAAACAATAAAAACTTTCATTTAGATGTAAATATAATCATAAATTATCTTGTGAATATATATGTATATGTATATATATATATATATATATATATATATATATATATATA
>DWAO01003806.1:0-13620 GCA_018230605.1 Heliconius congener
ATATTTCTTTATTCAATTACACTTACAAATAAAACAAAAATAATTAAAATTAAATAACTTTTATTTCTTAAATTACATTCTGTTTTGCTTTTTGAAATAATTGGTTAATAATAAACATTTTTATATTGCGTGTTTTAATAATAATAAAATAATTTCTATGACTTATTTTCTTTTTATGGTATGCTATAAAGCTACAACACATTACTGAAATCATTTTCAGTAAAATAACGTTTATATTGACTATTATAATCATTTGAACAAGTATTTTCTAAAACAATAATTTGCAATAATTTACAAAGTAAAATCTTAATAAAACGAAAACGTCAGAGCCAACAAATTTGCGTACGCTGAGTGGCGCTGTAGTCGTGCACAGAGCCAACTTTGTTCCTTGAAGAAAACGTATTATTGTGTTTTGTTACGACATCTAATGTCTAATTATATCAACTCTGAATGATTATTAACTATTCTCAATCGTTAGACCAGCACTAGTTTTCATACATTTTTTTTTCGATTAAAAGTACTAGAATGACACCACTTTGTGTATATGTAATCTATGGTCACCCCTATGGCTGGACTCTAGTATACACCCTTTGGTATCTGTTCTGTGCACATAAATCGAAACGTCAAGGACTTTCAAACTTCAAAGTGTGCTTTTATATCTTGACGTCGTGTAAATTTTGTTTCACATGTTGTTTTTTCTTTGATAAAATACAAAATATTTTAATATACTAAATACTGATAAAAAAATGGCTGACACTAGTAACAAAGAAGGTTCTTCAGTCGCAAAAGTACCTATGATTTACGTGTGTGGCGGTATGTAATATTTATAATTATAAAGATTCATAAAATGAAATAGTTTATATGTTTTTGAAGTTAGTATAACCATAACATTAACTATACACAAGTATGTTGAATTTTCAGAGTGCCATAGAGAAAATGAAATAAAACCAAGAGACCCAATAAGATGTAGAGAATGCGGTTACCGGATTATGTACAAGAAACGAACAAAAAGATGTATCCTTTTAAAAATATTTAATTATGTATTACTTACGTAAAGTTGAGTTTAAATGTATATACTTTGAGTTTTAGAACAGATCATACCACTCATAAAATTAAAATGTTAAACAATATCGTAAAAATTATGATTTTAGCAAAACAAAATCTATATGCTTAAAGGTAATATTTAGATTGTGCCAAAATACTATAAATATGACATTGAGTTGGAAATTCAATAGTTTAGGAACTATATAAGTGTGGTAACCCTTATTCACCTAGAGGTAAACAGGGAGTAATGATATTTCTTGAAATTCCCTTAAAAATCCATGTGTACAATGTCTGTACTCTTATGTTCAATTTCAGTAATTGCCATCACACCCCACTTTCACCACAAAAATAGTATGCTTGCCAGTCTTAGATTTATTTTAAATAAACAAGCAATTACTATACTTTTTAAATCCTATAGATTATTTCTCTTATGTGAAGCCTAACACCATTTATGATTGCTCTAATTTTTATGATAACCCTTATTTTCTTAAATCAGCTTCATGCTGTATGCCGCACACAGAAGGTTAGGCAGAAGGAACCTAGTCTTAGGGCACTCTGTTCCCCACTTACCACCAAATTTTAGAAATATAGCATGTTTAGAGGAGGAACTCAATGTTGCGCTTTGCATTGACACCAGAACAAAGAAACGGAAATATAAATTTATATAAATATTTAATTTCCTCGAGTAGGGATCAAACCCACAACTAGTCGCTTTTACAATCATACTTAATGCTACTGTGGAAATAGAACCAAGAAGCGCCAGGTTTATAGCGACAGATTCTCTATATATATAAAAATATATTTTATAATTTATGTTCTATAATATTAGAAGTTCACCTGAATATCCTTTTGCATGCTTTTATATCATAAAAATTTCTTTAACTGAAAAATTCAGTGGTTGTCTTCGATGCTCGGTGATATGAAGAAAATAAAAATTAACTTTATAATTTTACAATTACTTTAATCTTATCTATATAAAATATTCATCCATATAATGTATAGTAAAAACAATAAATGGGCAAATATTTGACTTGTAATTTTTTTCACCCTTTTTCCTTTTGTATGTACAAACTACACAGCAGATTTCTTCTATGTTGCTTAATTTAAACATGCTTACATCACACATGAATTATGTAAGAACATTTAAAACTTGTAATATAAAAAAACTAGACATTAGCTATGCTAATAAAAGTATTAATATGTTACAATGCCTGTAAAACAGTAATGACACTAAGACAGAGCAATGATATGTGTTTCTATTTATAGATTATAACACACTCAAATAACAGATACATTTTCTTTTGTAGATTAGTAATTTGGAATTTAAATAGTATTTGTGTATATGATTGAATACTCGTACAATGTATTTAACAGAAAATACAATTAACCCAGGAATAAATTGTAAGAATTTACAATATAGTCTACTTTATATATATAATTTTTTTTTGAATAGATACGATTATGAATATAAAACAAGAATATGTAACTACAAAAATATGTCACTCTTACAATGTAATAAGTATGTAAAGTTATATAAAACTTATTAGGCCTAACATTATGTATATAATATTTCTAATAAAGAGATAAAACAGTATGCAAGTCATTAGTCAGCTTAAGATGTAATTACATTAGTCAAATATTTACCCAAATGAAGAGTAACTAGTATAAAACAAATATCTAGCACAAGTACTATTTTTTTCGATATGGAAGACTTCAAAATATCTTAATTTCGTTTATGGAAGTTGATATGCCAATTACTAAAAGATACTTTAAAGGATTTTTGGAAGTAGTAGTTTTTCAGTGTAAATAAAATGTAGTATATATTTTATAAAAATACATACAAAAGAGTAATAACTATAGTAGTACACTTTTAAAATGTAATATGTTTCATTGATATTTCAAGCTTTATCTTAATCGTGGACCGCATATTTCTAATGTTTGAATGACATGAAGGAAAGTCCTAACCCATTTCTTGCTTCAAATCCAAGAACACTTAACAATATCCTCATAGATTCTATTTAGAGCTATAAGTAATAATATGTAAGCCTTATACTGGAAGCAATATAACAATATTAAAATTAATTCAATTTGAGATATTTACATGATAGTCTCCAGAACCACAATATATAACATAAAATACAAATATGTATATAATTAAAGCGCATCATTTTGTTTTCACACACATCTGAGTTAAACCCCAGTATGAATAATTACATCTTAAATTAATAATAAAAACAAAATTGCACATAAAAATATTCTACTTAGTTTAATTTTGGCACTAATTATCTGTGGCACTATAGTTAACTTGTCTATTTGTTTCTTGATTCTCACAATTTTCAATAGTTTTTATCTCAGTATCTTTACCACTGTCACAGGTTTTATCCGAGATCACAGCATCTTCGTCCTCGGAGGAGTCTCTGCCCGCTAGGGACAGCGCCGGAATTGCGCTAGGCTCCCGGTATTCTAACTTCGTAGGATCTTTTTCATGGAGTTTTCTTGCTAGAGATTGTAAACTTGCCAACGAGCTGGCGCAATCTGTAGTATCAATATCTGTTAGACTTAGACCAGCGCGCTCGATCTCCGTAAAAGTACCAAATGGCAGTTTAAATAAACACTCGAGCCGCATAACATGCATTTTGCTCCGTAGATGCTTTGCCAAGTGCCCGTGTATTCTGAAAGCAATGTTGCAATCAGAACAACGGAATGGACGTGGATTAAACGATGTCGCTGCACCAAACGTAGATGTCATCGAAACTTTATTGTGGTGAGAGCCAGAACGTTCGTGCTTTTGAAGATGTCCCCTGGTACGAAAGCTGACGGCGCATACACTACATCTAAACGGCCTTTCCATATAATGAATGTTTAAATGTAATCTTAACTGGGATGGCTTAGTAAATGTCTTGTTACAAAAGTCACAAACTCTGCGCCCGTCTTCCATCAATTTTCCAGGTGAATAAGGCGTACCTTCAAAATCTTTGCCCTTAGTGACTTTAAAAGCTACGCCCCCAACGCCGATGACTACTTTGGGCGCAACGGAATCATATTCTGAAGGCGCCAATTTCATGCTATCACTATCGAAGTCATCCATTTTAGTTTTATCTTCCATAGGTTTGCCGCTATTACTATCGTCACTCGACAGATCGGGATGATTTGTTATAGGGTCATCAAGAGTTTTCATTATTCGAGCCTGTTTTAAATATTCTGATACTACATGCTTAGCATTTTCAGAATTGCCCGGAGTTCGCGATCTTGTGTCGCAGTTGGTCGAATTTTGTGGATGCTCATGGTAAATATTGTCTTCTTTATGAGTGTTAGAATTTATAGCATCATTATTAGCATTGGTCACTTTCAAATTGTTATTACATGTGGTGATCAATGAATTGGAACTTTTATTATTTTTATCGCCCCCCTCCTCTGAATACAGAGATTTTTCTAGTTCAATTTTTCTTAACTTAGCGTTACTAGTAAACTGACTTTGTTTAATTTTTGTGTCTAATAGGGCTCGTTCAGTTAAATATGTATGTAGCATAGGCTCTCCATTTACCCACTGACTTTGATGTTGCGGTAACTTGGCTGTATTGGAGGCCAACGACGCCAATACACTTGATTCGCGCGCAGTGGGAATCTCAGCTAATCCTGTGCTTGAAGGAGTTTTTAATTCGTTTTTACTAAGGTCCATTGGTTCGTTATCGACATCCATCCTAGTATCTATAACTGGAGTCTGTACAACTTGTACTGTCTCTGAAGTGATATCCGCCATACTGTCTAGTAACATAGGTGTATACGGGTAGGTAGTCGGTCGCGCACTCGTTATGAGACCCGGTGTAGCAGATGTTGCTGGTCGAGTGCTTCCCAAGGATAGCAAACAGTGGGCAGCTTCATGTTCCGGTAAACGAGACTTACAAGTTTCTGTATCTGTAAAAAGAAAACAATCCAAAGTTTACATAACGCATAAACATTTTTTTTTTTCATTAAAAGAAAGACCTGATCAATATATAATAAACGTGTGATTCAAAGACAATAATATCGACAGCTTACCACTTGATTCAGTTTCCCCCTCGTTTCCCTCATCTCCCTCAGAATCCGTGTCATCATCTGTTTCGCCTGAGCATTGTGCCATTTCAGGGCCATCCATGTCGTTGCCCTCATTCGGGTTTATGCCTAGTTCACAGCATTTTTTATAGTGAGCTTTACTTTTCATATGTTTTGTTAAATTGCCTTTTGTTTTAAAACTGAAAAATTTAAATATTAATTATTATGATATACAAACACGACTTGTAACATGAAAGCAATCTCAATTTGAAATAATTACCTAAATACGCAATGTATGCAAGTGTAAGGCCGCACGTCCGTGTGTGTACGTATGTGTTTCTTCAACATAGACGGTTTCTTACAACGAATTCCACATTCCGAACATACATAGCGTCCTCTACCACGTCCACGAACATACGTATATTCTTCATTACTTTCGAATCCTCCTGCTAACTCTTTTTTAGGTATTCCTTGACTTTCAGCGTTTTTCAAGTCTTCTGATTTTTTTGCTTCTATTAGCTGTAAAGTCTGTAAAGCAACACATAAAATAACAATAAAATAACAAAGACATTAAATAAATATTACATTAAATGAAGAAAATAAACAAATAAACTCGTTAGCGTAAAAACAGCAAACCGTATTACATTATTTACTTACGAATAGAGAAATAAATAAAAAAACGTATATATTTGTTTTAAATGTTTATTATAATATAAAACTTAAAAAGTGGTGTGTAGTAAATAATTTGAAGCTAGTCAATACTGTTGAAAATTAAATGATAGCATAATTTTTAATCAGTGGCGGACGGACATGTGCAAGTTTTATTCATTAAAATGATAATAGTAATACATAAGAATTATTTATGATGTGCAACATTATTACATCAAATATATGACTGATTGTCGAATTGCAAAGACTGACTGACTGTTCAATATTTTCGTTATATTTTTGCGTAATATACAGTGCACATATGTGACTAAAGTAATAAGATTTCACTCCCCCCACGTTGTGAGTACATATATCTGATCAATATTATATAAAAGGCCACTAAAGTGGGACAAGTTACTACTTCATGATTTAATTAGAGGATAAACAACAATAAGTAGTAGGATTGTAGTACACCATAAAAACAAAAGCAAGTGAATGAGCTGGTGAACATTACTTCTCTATTTTAATATGTAAATACTATTGATAATAATTATAAGCAATTTATAATAATATTATGTAGCTTGAGTTTATTTATACCTGTTTGCCGTCCTTCGAATTTTTATTCCATTGCGATGAATGAGTCAATATGAGATCCTGTTTAATCACAGCGACGGCCACGTTTTGCGGTCGATGACGTGAGTCATATAAAGACATAGCAGACGATGCTGACAATCCCAGCGGGTCTGGCGTCAGCTCAGATAATAACTGTAAACATATTCATGCACTTACACATTTAACAATAACACTATATGATCACCATTCAATAGCTCAATTATAATTACCTGCCAATTACTGTACATGGACAGAAAATGTTGATTCGGTACGTATGTCGGCTGTGGCCGATTTATTGTACAGTAAAAAACTTTCGTTGAGCATTTGAGACCTAAATAGGTATATGCATTGCCATTTAAGTAAAGTTGCCCGTAAGCTTTAGCCGGACGGGGCGTTTCTGGAGATACTAAAGGCATTGTGTTTGCATTCGGCGTGATCCCGTGATGTCTCTTTGGAGTGAAAGTTCCCGGTTTTAGTGGCAGAGTAGAAGGTCGCAAAAATTTTGGTTTCCGTTCTTCTGTAACAGGCTTTGCGGCTACATTTTTTTGAAAATAAGATGTCTCAGATCTCTCATTTTGAATGGAGACAGAAGTTGCTATTTCTTGTTCATTACAATTTTTTTGGACCTCCGTAGAACTTTGAATTTGATTATTATAGATCTCAGATTTAGTTATTAAATTTTCGAAATTAAAGTTTTTTATTTCATTTTCAGATTTAATATCTACAATTTTAGCTGAAAGATTTAAACTAGCATCTTTATTTTTAGCTTTACTTGACAAATAATTCGTATTCTCTTTTAAAACCGGTGTTCTGGATAGACTTTCAGCATTTCGTTTAACACCTCCATCACTACGCACCGTCGGCCTTGTATTATTTATTAAAAAGGTTTTTCCTGAGATAGGCTCATCTACGTGTTTTATCCTAATAATTGGAACAGCAGAACTGTTCTGAACTTCCGGACCATATTTCTTTTGAGAGTTAATTCTTTCTATATCTGGATGTGATTTCATATTTGGACTTCTGGTATGAAGAATTCTGTCGTAGTTTATGACTGAAGATCCTTTAGCTGAGTGTATATTATACGATATATTTTCTTGAAGGTTCTCATATGTAGCCTTTATTGTATTTTTATAGCTATCATTAGTTTTTATTTGTGAACTCGAATTCCCCATATATAAACCAGGCGTATTTGGACCTGGTATACCAGGTACATGAGGTATTAATTTTCCGCCATGCAATATGGTAGTAGCGCCATTTGGGGAAGACGTCGGACTCAGTGGAGGTAAAGTTAAGGGATTATAAGCTGTTATAGCACTCAAAGGTGGAAATTGGAAGTGTGTTATATCGTGAATGCCTATTAAGTTTGCACTCTGAGGATTCGGTGTTGATACAGATGCTCGAGGAGTTTGATTTTGCGGGGTCGAAATTAATTCCTTTGGTGTAGGTGGATTATGAACAATAGTACCACCAGAATGTAACCCTGATCTTACGACGACGCTACTCGCCTCTGAATCATTTGCATACTTTGAAGGCGAGAGATTTTGATGTATTAAAATAGGAGATAACTGCGTCTTGCTTGGTTCTATACGTAATGTTGTTGTACTACCCGAATGATCGACTATTTTTACTTCCCCACCAAACATTTGTAGCGAAGTAGAATTATGTCTAATGTGTGGTGAAATTTCCTCCATAGACCTTAATGCTACTGAATTAACTTCCATGCATCTAAGTTTTGGTTGCGAGTATAAATCATTTGTACGAGGCGAGCTATTATCCTGTAATCTTGGACTATAAGTGTCTCTGCTATCAAGTCTTCGTTTTGGGCTAGATTCTTTGGATTTAAGCTTTAAGCTTTCAGTCTTTTTATTAAACTCTGATGGAATTCTAGTATCTACGAGTCTTGTATTTCCAAGAAGCGGTCCTGGGGATGGCAATGGGGCAATTATGTCGTTACATTCTGACTTCAAAATCACTAAATTGTCCGGCTTGTTTTTAAGGGGCGGTGATTTTGTAGCTATGTTTATTCTTGGAGAAGGGCTCATTGGATTTTCTGGTAAGCGAACGTTAATAGAATTACTTCTTACATACATGTTTTCAGGTCGTACATTTTTCAAATCCTTATGAGATAATGTTGAATTGTTACTTATGTTTCCCTTACAATAGTACAATCTATGTATATCTAAATTATCAGCACTTCTATAAACTATTTGACATAGGGGGCAAACATATAGAGTTCCTAATCCATCAGCTAATTCATTTGTTAAAGAGTTAAGTCCATTAGCTTTTGTTTTAAGCAAAAGATCTTTTATTATGGAACCCTCAGGGTTTAGGGGATGTTTATGGTCTTCAACAAGTTGAGCGAAGCTTTCTGAATGTGACCGCTTTCTTAATATGTTATTATCATTCTCGTAAGTCTGTTTTGTTAAATTTAGTGGAGTGATTTCAGATTTAATCTCAACATCGCTTGAAAACATTTTGTTTTTTTCCGCTATCTGCTTAATTTTACCATATTTTTTTTGTAAAGGAGTCTCAATAACATCAACAATGGCTTCATTATCTGATATAATTTTCGAGATATGTTCCGTAAGAAAATCAGCATTTTGAGAAATAGATTTCTTTATCTTATCTTTTTCTTCGCTTGGTTGATAAAATGCAGCTCTAAATTTGGGTTTATAAATCAACGCTTTAGATTTCTGGTTGTCCGTTAACGAACAAACGGTACTTACAGACGCATTGTCACTTGGTAATTCAGGTGACGAAAAATCATTGCATCTGTTATTTTCTAAACGAATTATAGAAGCATCTGAACCAGGATCAGATATCGAAGTAGGTGGTATCGATGTGTCACTTTCTGAACCACCAGATAAATCTTCTTCATTTGTTGTTGTAGCTACGTCTCCTCCTTGTGATCTTAAAGCGTGTGTTCTTGATCTACGATGCTTATATAAATTTGATTTGGTTTTAAAAGCAAATCCACAAGGTATGCAAGGATACGGCCGCTCATTAGTATGAGCTCTGATATGTTTCTGTAAAACTGAAGGTTTGGCACATGATATTTTACAATATGGGCATACATATCGCCCGGAACCCCCACTGTACGTTTCTTTTATAAAATCATTTTCAAGGATTTCAGTCTTATTTAAAAATTCTTCAGAAAAACTGGTTTTACCAGAAATTTGAACTAAATTATTTACATCGCTTAATCTAATATTTTCATCGTTATAATTAATTTGTACATGTTTCTCCATTTCTATGTTTTGCCTATCATATTTATCTTTAATCTTTTCTATTTCAGGATGAGCTGCTGCAATACTTCTATTTGTAATTGTATGACTACTCGCTACATTTGTAATGCTTGTTTCTTTCTGACTGCTTTCTTCTCCTTTAGTCGAATTATTTGGAAGTGGCGATAATGTAGATGCCATTTTTTTAAACTTCTTGTGTAAATAGCTGTGATCATTGTTGTTAGAAAAATTAGTATCTAAACGTTTTTCTTGAGTTAGCGGCATCCTTATACGCGACGTTTATACCTGGAACAACATATTTTCAATTATTTAATTATCGATACTATCGTTTTATCTTTTCAAATTAAACTAATACAACCCAAAACAGAGTTTACGAAAAATTGACTGTATACAATATGAATTTCATCTTTGGTAGTCGTCACGTATGAGAAATATAGGTTGATTTTATTGAGTTTTATATTTTTTTATGCCAGGCCAGGTGTGGCGCAAGGACACAAGCGCTTTCATTATCTCGCTTTGATAAAGCGCGTCGTTGGGTTCCGTCAACACGCAAAGCCTTCAGAATTCAGCAAAAAATGGGAAACGGAGTGTCTTAACACTAGATTCTCTTTGCTTACACTGCTGTGTGCGGGACACATCGTGAAGCTTAAAACAAAAAAATATAAACAATAGTAATAAAAATTTTATAAAATGTAATATTTTTTGCTAACAGCAACGTCAATTTTATGAAAAGGTGCAATAAAATACCTGTCTGATTCAATAACGTACGGGTTCGTTCATTTTCAATCTAATATTTGTATAATTTTTTTTAAGTAATTTAGTGGCATTCTCTTCAAGAGTTATTCATGTTTTTTTTCTTTATATTACATATACTTATTATTAACAGAGGCAACATCAATAGATGCTATATAGCTTAAGATTTGAATTACAATGCAGTAATCAAAATTTTATTGATTATTTTTTTATATAAACGTAAAAGACGTTAATCCGAAGTTATCCTAAAAGATCAAACACAAGATTTAAATTCGCGTAATGTAATTTCGTGAAAAGAAAAATTTAAGTACCTATTAATGTAGACATCATTACATATTCTAATATGATGATCATGTTTTCACATCTTCCTTATTTCGAAGCAGACAGAGAATATATTAAAAAAACACTACTCCATTGTCAAGTTTTACCCAAATTGTTTAATATTGCAACACAGAACACTGTCAAGTATAAGCATTCCCATAACTTCATTTAGCCTATGAATGCGACTATCCTATAATAGATATTTATTACTCAAATACACAGAAAATACTTAACTTTCTATTTTATCAAACAGATAATTTTTCATTTCTGTTTTAACAAACATAAGATTCTGGAGAACATATAATTTATTATTAATTTTTTAAGAGATTTGCAATTTCGGTAAGCAACGGTTCTAATTTATATTTATGGTTTGGTTTAAACATTTTTTTTCTTTAGATTTTCTAAATAACTATTAAATAAGTATTAAAGCAAATATTAAAAATAACTGTTAATATTTGCCTCTATTGGTAAATAAATTTAAAATATCTTTTACCCTTGCGACGTTTCCAAAACTTATTTCGGGGCAACCTGTGGTTATAAAAACAAGTTACTATTTGACCTATTTATTTGAAAAGTATATTAAGTTCTATATATTCGAAAAGTAGCAATCTAAGGTTTATAACATTTTTTTTATTTACATGTTAATGACATTGTTGAAATTCGCCATAAAACTCCTCCTATAGATTTCAAATTAATTTGAACTTAAAATTTAATTCCTAATTTAAATCGAAGCACTATATAGTAACTGGTTTAGCGACTGGTAAGAGCAAAGACGTGTCTGGATTAATGTATGTCATTGTGTCTTGCCAAGCTCATATGAGATTTGCAATTGTTTGCATATAGACCTAATAATAATTATTCTCTCTGGAATCAATGTTAAATATATTTCTGAATAAATCGTCAATAAAAACATAAAATTATTAATTAAGACACGAACTAAGTACATAAATACGGACATTATGCTGCGGCTGTTGACGCAACGCGCATGTGCTGTTCTATGTTATGTCTAATAGTACGATGTGACATCATTATGACGTAAGCCGAACTTGCGCCTCACAAACGAGGATCTCCCCATCTTTGAATCTCAGTATTTTATTTTTAACTTCTCGACTTATGAATAAATAACAATACCACATGATATATTTCAATTGTTTCGCAAATCACTAAGAACCAAGAGATTTTCAGATTTATGTCCATATTAATAAAGTTGGAAGATGGAGTTGAACAATTTTATTAAAAAATAATTGAAGTCATTACGTCATTTTTATATTATGCATTTTTCATATATTTGATATTAAATATTATAGGTAAGAGCTTTAAACGTACAGTGAGCGAGAGATGTGGTTGTGCAAGTGTGGGTGTTCGTTTAGCTACAATCCAAATACTTGTAGTGGAGTGACGACCTCGCTTCACGCTCACTCGAGGCATTTGTGGAGGGCTGCGTTGCTGCGTTCCAAGAAGGCGTTACAATTTCTGAGAACCGGAGACAAGCGAGCCGCTCCGCTCGTTTATAGCGAACGGGCAAATAAGCGCAGTACGCATTACGCACACAAACGTACTTGATTGCTCTGTTGCTCGGATCGGTGTAGCGACATGTCGCCTGAGCCGAGCGAGTGTGCGTGTTTTATTAAAGAGTAGATCGTGATTGTACCGTGTACGCTTATTCGAAGAATATAGACCAAATTAAAAACTTTTTAGCTTAGATCTCATATAGGTTCATGTTATAACTCCATCTCCGGCTATGATAGTGTCAAATATTTGAATGCGCTACGGAAAATGCAGTTGGCTGGTTCTAGGGTGTTATAGAGAACCAAAGATATATTAGAGACAAAGGAATCCCGATGGTCGGCCGCCGCCCGCCGGCCTGGCGCCAAGCCAGGCGGCCCTGGCGACGCCTGTGTCTGCCGCCAGCCTGTTTTGCTCCTTCTTATTCCATTTAGCGTATTTTTATGTAAAACGGTCTGTATACCTGCGACCCTGCGCAAGGCAATATATACCACCCAAAAAAGTAAAATTTACAACTGGCTATAAATTTAGTTATATTTTTTTCCATATCAAATAGTGCTTAAATATATGTTAGTATTGTGTAGAAATATTGCGTAGGGTTTGTGTAGAGACATAATCCTTTTTATATTTTTGACAAAACCCTATAATAATAAATATTAGAATCATAGATAATAGAATAGTTAGAAGATTAAAAAAAAACACAGTTTATGTTTTGCAAATATAGTATAACAACAAAATATTTTTGACCATTTGTTAGACCTTAAATTTATTTCAAGGTTACTTTGCTTTGTTTATCTTTAATATGGTAGGCACTTATTATATAAAAATGGATGATAATGTTTTAAAAAGATGATAAAAACTATTAGAATAAGAAGTAAACATATGTCGTTGGCGTAATTTCAAGGGGTTCACTTCAGCTGTTCATCGATCGGACACAACTCCAATGTGAAAACAAACCCAGAACGTGGTAAATAGTTTGCAATATCGAAAGGTTGAGCAAGAAAACACGTCTTACCGGCCGCGGCGTAACGAATCAATCCACCATTATATAAAAAGTATCCACGGTATCATTTGTTTACTTCTCCCGAACATATGTCAACAAGTCCGATAGGCTGCATTTCACCCGCGCGCAAGTGAATCATCGTTAATAATTGCGCGATCCACGCCACGACACACACACACTCGCGTACACTCTCGCACCGTCACACTCGAGTCACTGGTCACTGGTCACTGGTCACTACGCTCGGGCAGAGGAGCGCAATTCTTTTCACTTATGATAATTACTGATGTGCACGTAATTTCCTATTTCACAGCGTGTATGTATTTCGGCTACACGTACGCGGAGGAGCGAGCGACGCACGTTACCGCGCCGCGACTGGCTGTTCAACTGTTTTTAGTTGTACTTTGTCGTCGGCTCGTATCGCGCCGTTCCGTTCGGCCGTAGGCAGCCCCCGCCCCC
>DWAO01003807.1:0-13618 GCA_018230605.1 Heliconius congener
AAAACTGAACATGTTCTTTAAACTGAACATATCGTTTGTTCTCGTTCACAAAAGTAAGCTGTTCTGCACACTCCTAATTTTTAGACTACGACACTTATTACAGTTTATAAATAAACTATACAAATCTCGCTAAGCATGTGGCTTAATATATGATGAACAGTTATTTAAAATAAACGGTCAGCGGTTTGTTCTACAAAAACTAAACCTTCATTTTATGTTAATTTCATTTCATTAAATTTCCTTTATACGTATAAAAGTAATAAAAGAGGCAGCTACAAATTGGTTCCGCACCGTATTGGTGATAAAATTCATTTATTTAATACTGTTACAAAATCTTAGTACGATATATATTTTTTTTGTATTACGAACATTTTCCTCCTGGCATTAATCCCGGCGTATATAGCCAGTCTGCGTTCCTGCTTAACCTATTCCACTTTGCACGGTCTGTACCATACTCGGTGGTTAGGCCATTGGCTCTTATGTCCTATATCACGACATCCAACCAGCGTTTCCTTGGATGATCTGTCCCTTAGGGACAGACATAGCAAGATACTTCCATCCGATATAGATCCTTATCCGGCGCGCATCGCGGCCGTACCATCTCAGGTGACGCTCTTGGAGCTTATTCGCTACGTTGAGGACCCCAAGACTATCTAGAATTAATAAATGTGTTACATATGCGTCAGCTTTAAATTATATAAGCAAAATTGTCTCTTAAATCATACTATTTTTGATTATGATAAAAGTTATAAAATATGGATTCTGGTCTATCAATAATGATCGTCAGCGTCACACTTGGTGATCTAATACATATACATATGCTATAAGCCTTTCTATCTTAATACGATATGCCCATTTATATTTGCATTTTCACATAACCATGGCATGAGAGTACTACTATTATGCGGAAACTAATAGAATTTTAATTGTGATTTACTTTAATTTTATGTTGACGAATTGGTACTTCCACATTATGATTAGCAACTATAGCAATAATTTTCGCAAATAAAATTGTTGACTTGTTATAAATGTGAATGTGAACAGATTACAATATCAATAAATTACAAGATTCGGCATGGCGACACCAGTCGGCAGCATCTTTGTTGTGCACGTTGCCTATAATTTTTTACTCGAACAAATAAGAAAACATATTTCTTAAGAAATATGTTGTTTTTACAATATTTAACTTTATCTTGTACCAAGATATTAATTAGTTATTAAGAAAAAAATTATGTTAATACGTGTAACAACATCATATTTACCTACTATTTACTATATTTTTAAGGGTTCATATAATTGACTTTTTTGTTGTCTATAATAAATATAATTTTTATTATATACAATTTTTTGTAATATATAAGAACATAAAATTTTATATATTTTTAAAGGAGTAAATAATAAAGACATCCTAATCTAATATATTATATTACGATCTGCCGTTCTGTTTCATTGCTTGACGTAACACGGCAATGTATGATGATATGAGATCGTCCATTTTATATCCTAAGGAAGTTTCACAGAGAATTTTTGTTCCTCGCATGAAATTACCCATCGTCATATGAAAGAAAGTATTGCCAGACGACCAATTGGATAATTGTGAAAATGGATACGTTACAAGCAAGTCCTGGAAAATAAATATATTATAAGAGTTTTTTTTTGATTTATAGGTAGCAAATATTTTTTTTATATTTTTTTTTCTTGTTCACATTTTATTCAATGTGAACATAATTTATACTTACTCGACTCTGTGGATGAATAACGCTAACTCCGTTTTTATTAATACCTATAATAACCATTTCAGGATAGGATGGATCAGAAGTTTGTTTAACTTCAAAAAATGCCGTGCCAAATGTTGGAAATTGATATATCTTCTTTAAAAACTGTTCTTTGGCTTCCTCTTCTCTCATAGCGCCATGTTTAAGATAAGCTGCACTTATACCTGATTTCCATTGTGTATTTGTTTGAATTCTAATCATGTCCGATGGTATAAATTCTGACAACATTTGTGTTATTTGTGGCAGCACTGTCTGATCAGTGCCATAACGCGCTCTGTATACAAGTGCCGCCAAATCAATTAAATCTTGTTTTGATGTTTTATGATATCCTCGTAAGTATTTTGGAAGTTCTTGAGGAAAATAAAATATTAGATCTGCATTGTTGTCTCTCCCAGGAACAGTGTTGATCCAGAGTTTTTTCATGAAAAATATTTGATAATTCATTTGTAATTGACTTCCTATGGACGAAAACAATGTTAAGTATTGATAAAAGTTAAAATTTTATTTATATATTATAATATATCCAAAGTAAATTGGTAAACAATAAAATTAGATGCATAATTATAATTATATTTGTTAAAATTCAAATAGATTAGTTTATCATTATTTAGATCTTTGTATTCTTGTTTATATTTTTATTTTTCGAAATAATAAATACTTCTAATGTTATTAACATAGTAAGTTTTAAAATAATAATCAATTTAAAATTATTAAATATAATTTAAATATAGTTGAATACGTATTCAACAATGTACGAAAACACAAGATTAAAATCTTACCTCTTACCGGTCGCGTTTGTTTCATCCATTCAACAAGTTCATGAATAAAATCAAAGAAGTAATATGTTTCTGGCACTGAAAAAACTTTATCAATAATTTTCACAAAAAGACTGAAACCATCGCTGTTTTTAAGATTCATCCGCCCAGTTATTTGTTCACATAGTTCTCTAGCTTTGGTGGATGAATCAACCTCGAAGGCTTCGTCGGTATCGTCAGGGAAATAAACTTTGTGGTATATCTGCATACTTCTGTGCTGAATTGCTTCAACTTCAACAACGTATGGCGCATACATTCTTTGCCCACCTCTCTGTATTTTGAAAAATCGTTTCAAGCAATCTTTTGCGATAGGATGTGGCCGAGTTTTTAGGAACTCTACCAATTCTTTCATCAAAACCTGCCCACAAGTGAATATTCCTGTAGCAAGCCACATTAGTTCCCAACCCCTTTCTTCACTGAGTTGTATTCTATTATTTGTCAATTGTTTCATAATTTGACAGTATACTTCGTCTTTCAATATAGGCTCTGTTAACGCTGCCCTAAATATTTCATCTGTATATTCTGTAGATGATCTCGCTTTTGGAGTAGGCATGTCTCCCATATACTTAAGAATGCTAAAGAATGACGCAACTGCTGCTTTGGATAGCTTTTCATCATTTAATATTTTTTTCAATAATGGTTGACGTATGGGATCTCGAGAGTGAACCCATAAGTCCCCAGCAACAGTTCTTTTCGCCGTAGTCAGAGTTGACTGTCTTGAAATGGTAGTATTTACATCAAAGTTTTCTCTAAAATGTTCCTTTGCAAACTTTTCTAAGGTATGCATCCGTTTTCTTTGTATGGTATTATATTTTGAAAGCACTTTTTTGTCTGTGTTAACATTTCCTTTTTTGAAAACTTCCAATGTGGTAGACGAAGGCATGGTCAGAGTCGGTAGAATATACACTTGTTCTGTTGGGAACAGGCCTTCTTGTCCATTGCATTCTCCATGTCCCCACGTGGCGTTCATTAAAGTTTCTCCAGTTGAATCTTGTAGTAATGTGATGAGTTCACCTTTCTTGTACTGCAAGAATGAGGCCGCATCGCTATAACCTTGCGAATCACTTTGGGTTATTACGTAGATAGAACGTCTCTTCAAGCCGTCTATAAGATATATAACAAGCGAACTAATTTCACTTGCATCCACGCTTTGAAACACAAACTCTTCCTGCTGTATCGTCCTAATCGTAATTCGACCTGCTTTATCAAATTCATTATTATCATCATACGCAACATAAGTAACTTCAGCGTATGATATCTCCAAGAGAATATGTTCTGATTGATCCACTATATAAATGCCGGTCCAATTAACAGCTATAATGATAAGATCTTTGTTAATCGTGTCGCCCTTTAGTTTTATTGCTTCAAAGAATCTTGAGAACAACATCGGCCATTTAATTTTGGCAAAAATAACTATATCCTCTTTGCAACGTAGAGGATCAACTGACGTTTGAATACTGGGCGACGATTCAAACGCCTTTGTCACGAGATGTTCCCATTTAGTTATAGCTACATCATTAGATTGAATAAATTGATTTGGTATATAGTTCACTATTACTTTTCGTAATACATTAGGGTCGATATGAGGTCCATACTCTATATAGTGTTGTTGTGCTGCAATTATAGCCAGATCTTTTTCGGAATTACAGCGATATTCGCCAAATTTAACCCCTTTAACGACTTGATAATATATAAGATTAGTAGCAATCGGATCATCGGCTGGATTGTGCCAAGGAGTGAAAACTTCTTTCCTATAGAATAATCTCCAAGGAGCATTCTTTTCGGGAGTTCCTTGTTCCCGAGCAAATTGTTCGCACTGCGATATCGCATCCATTATGTGTTCGCCCTCACTTCCGAGCGAAAGAACTTTGTCGTATAAAGTAATGTATAGCGAAAATCCAAATGTGTCCACTAACTCTACATTCTCAGCTATTTGCTGACAAATTTCTTCTGCCGTGGTCGCGGAATCAGATTGAACTGTTTTCAAGCTTTCGTCCATTAAAGTAACTGTTAAGAGAATTGGTTTTTTCGTTTTCGTGGCTTGTAGTTCAAGCCAACTTGGTGGTTGTGTTCGTGGACCATTTTTAAATGTCCTTATTAGGCGCCCTTCACAATACGGAGCATAGCCAGGCGGGCCTTGTCGTATGAATGAGCGTAAATATTTAAGAAGACGCTCGGAAGGCGGGAAACAACCGACGCAAAGTGATAACAAAATCCAGCCTCGAGCAAATGACGCTTTTGATGGATTATTTGTTAGTTGCTTGCATAACTGAGCAAAAACTTCGTCTCTGTAAAGAAAAAACATAACAAAATTGTAATTGTATGAAGATGATAATATTAAAATTAAGGGACATTATGCACTGAAAATTGTACAAATAAACAATTAATTTGAATGTACGATTAAATACATGATTAAAATAACACCTAATAACCTCGGTAGGTATATAAAAAATATTAATTTTTTTTTCACGAACACACACACATACACACGCACGCATCCAAGCACGCACACACTTCTTCACTTGTCCACTTTCCGCCGAAATGTGAACATATGGAGTTTCAAGTGGAAGAACTCAATACCGCGCTTTGCCTCGTTACTAGAACAAGGTAGTGAAAATATTAAATATTTAATTTTATAGATTGTGAATCGAACCCACATCCTGTCGCGCTTACAGATGCACGCTTGTGCCTCAGCGCTACGACTGTATAGCGAATTATAATATAAATATATACATATATTTACTCATATTGAAAGGTTGTTTGCATTTACCTCAATTCTTTTCTAATAATACCATGTCCAATGATAAAATGAAGCTTCTCCAAGTTGGAACTTCGGCGAGAATTCAACCAGTTACTATACATTTCGTTAGTCACTTCATCATTTACCAAGTTTTTTAAAAGGTTTTCGTTCAATTTACTTTGTCTTTTTAACGTTCGTTGAAGCATTTTGCTCTTGCCTTGCCCGTGTTCTTGTATCATAAGTTCCTAAGATATATAGTGAATTACTTACGGTCGTCGACGAGTCGTGGCCGCCCTGAAATTAGCTATACATAGCTGCGCAGATTTGATTTAGGTTTTTTTTTTACTTTTGGTTACGCCGAATATTGCGATATATGCCCGAATGAACAATGCGCATCAGTTCAGAAAGCCTAACTTAAGGGCGGCCACGGCTCTTCCACCATACTTTATTAGTATTAACGTAAAACCTAGTTTGATTAGTGTGCATTTTTTTAAAATTCATAATAATGGACTTAATTTAATTATTCATATTAAGATATATTTAAAAAACACACACACTTAAAATACTAACTTCAAACTCTTTGCTCTTCTGGAAAGCGCGTCCCACTGTATCATACAATTTACTCATGACTGGGACGTTATCACTCTTTTCATCAACGTATTTGGGTTCCGCCAAGTCTCCCATAAATCTTAATATAGTTATCCATATAGCTTGAGATGCTATTTTATCAATTGGCGATGGTAAATCTAAAAGCGAGTGTTTTAAAGGTTTTCTTGAATATTGATGGCTTGTGTTCCCAACAAAATAGGTTGCAGCGAATTTTTTAAAATTGAACTCGTCAAATTGTTCCTCTTCTTCTTCTTGGGGTAATGGAATAACACTTGATAACGCTGGCTTGACGGTTGATGTCTGTAAATATATTAATACTATTTTAATACTATTAAAATTTTACCCTGGATGAATATTGATGATACTTTTATTATTAAAATATTCTTTCAGGCAGGCGAACTCGCATCACTCAGAGACACCACAACAGCAAATACTCACGATGGTTGTGGCGATCCATAAATGAAATATTAAAATTTTTCCCCTCTAGAAAGATAAACTCGCAATGTCTCGCAATTCGGATATGGGTGTGGTAGTGGGTAACGAAGTGTCTTTATAATAAATGTTATACAAATACAAGATAAAGCATAAAAAAATACAAAATAAAAAAGATTACGGTGTAACATAAAGACCATATTTACCATTCCAAAGCCTGTTCCTCTCACCGTTCCAGCTGGAGTTGTCGTGTCTTTTAAAAAGCCGAATACATCGTCAACATATCTGTCATCAATAATAGTTGTATTTTGTATATCACTCTCGGGAACCACTTCCTTAGCTATCCAGATAGAAGACATCAGTTCCCCATATTTCTTCTCGTGCTCATCCTCAGCTTTTTTAACATCTGAAGTTCCTTTCTTATCACTTTTTAATTGCTCTAACTTAGCTTTCATAATGTGACCCTTCTCTTTGATTAATTTCCTTATAAGATAGCCCCTGCAATGACCTTGAAAGTTTCTGAAAAATCCTCTCAAGTTTACAAAAGTCTTTCTCAATTCCCTTGACTTGATAACAGCTTGCAATCTCAGATATCCTCGTCTCATACGCAAGAATTTACTCCTATAGCCGCGTGCTCGGAAATGTTTCTGGATTATAACAGCAGCTGCTCTCAGTTTCAAGTATCTTTTCCGATAAATGAATCGCTTAGCGTTTGCCTGCACCCGTATAACTGCAGTAATAAGTATTTTATGACGTAATTCTTCTAATAGTGCATCATGATGATCTTTAAGGAACACTTTAGTGTGACCCAACCTGTAATCGTCATCGTTTAATACTTCGCTACATATTTTTTTAGATGCTGCTTTGCAATCCGTTTTTTCGGGTAATGGTACACCGGGGACGACCAGCCGGTAGCGGTGTACGAATTCTGAATATGTATAACGTATTGGATAACCAGCTTGTCTTATTTTAGCCGTTTCCATTAACCCTGCATATCGAAGTTGTCGAACACATAATGCGCGGTCGAAGAGCTAAAATCGGAATAAAAATGTTAAATATTTAACTTTTGAACTTGAAAAGGATATTCATTAAGTTATTTAACTTCACCTAATTTTATTCGTCATATGAATTAAAATTAAACTTTAACCAAAGGTTTATTCTAAATAAACTTTTGGTTCAAGAATGTTCTTAGACTATCTGAATAATCAATGAAAAAATTCGGGTTGCAATTAATTTGTTTTTATTGCTAACGAAGTTACAATAAGCAGCAAAAACCTAAGTTTCCGAAGCATTGCTTGTTGAGTGGAGAAACTCAACGCCGGGCTACTATTTCTTTTTTATCTAGGTGCAGAACAAATAAATGAAAATAAATAGATAAAATTATACCTATATAATATTGTTTATAGCGTTCGACTGCAAAACGTGATGGTTGTGGGTTCGATTCCCACTTGGAGGTATGAAGTATTTTCATGTCCGCTGCTCTAGCACACAAAGTATGGCGGCTTCTCAAATTGGTGCGGAAAAGAAGAGAACCGAATAGTTTGGCATCAGCTTCTCTCTGCTTATCTTGTTATATAGTGAATATTGGGTGAAGAACAATACATATACGACTTACCCTAGGTTTTTTGTGTTCATTAGGTTTTATACATCTCACAAAGAAAGGATGACAAGCATGTAAAGTTCTCATAAGTGAGTCTAAAGAGGTTTTGAATTGGTGACTTAACGATAACACTTTTCTGCTTCCGCTCTGTTGCGGCGAAGTCTCCAATGCAAATAAAGATTTCAAAAACGAATTATTAGATTCAAGAATCATTTCTTTTATGTCTGCCGTTAACATGTCCCTGTTTTTGTCTAGGAAACCTGTAATAAAATTATGTTAATAGAAATATGGATTATTTGGAATGATTAATAAAACATAGTAGCGATATGCTACACTGTACTGTTTCGTTTTTACTTGTTTCTTGAATTGACTTAACATTTAATAAACACAAAGTGTACCTTTAACGTCGTACTGCACATCCCCAGCAAAATGTCTGACACCAAACTTATGTTCGTGCGTGGACTTAGGGGCGATGTAACAACTCTTACTGTTATGATTACTGTTCAATTTAGAGAGCAACGTGAGGTCCGTCCCTTTGGGAAATCTAGATTCTTCGTCAATAAGGGAAAGTAAATTCATAGGTTTCTGGCCAATTAAGTCTAAGTTCTCCTGATTATCTACATAATTGATATTCGACCATACTATTCCTTCCTTGGCGTATTGTTCTTGTTCGAGCTTGAAAATGTGTTTTACGAAAAACTGTTGTAAATTTTCATTAGCATAGTTAATGCATAACTGCTCGAAACTGTTAAAATCGAAGTTTTCAAAACCAAATATATCAAGAATACCCACTGAGCCACTAGTGAGTGGTCGATCTTTGTGTAAAGTTTTATTTATCATTTCCACAATGAATTCAAATACATGACCGTATATGGCTTTGACAAGTGCGTCGCGACTTTCAAGGGCTGATGCCGCCGATATAGGCGAAACCACTCTGTCTCCTTGAACCAATATAGTCTTTCGCGTTAACGCCTCACAAAGCCTCGCTTTGTTAACACCCAATAGATTAGCAATTCTATTTGCATTACCTGCATCAGAAACTTCCGACGTGTCTATATTATTCACGTTCAACGATTTGAACTTAAGATTCCCCAAATGTAAAATTGAAGCTAAAAGTGTAAATATTCCCCAAACATCGTTATCAGAAAAATTAAGAACCTTAAATGCTGATCTTATGTCCGAAAATTCTATAGCGTCATTACGGCCATCACACGTGAGCATGTTGCCAGAATTTAAATATTCAAAGTCCGCTGGGCGTCCTAGCTCTAAACGTTTTTTCTCATCAGCAGACAACCCTGTTACCAACGAATAAAATATATGGTAGTTTCTTTCGCCCTTATTTTGTAACACTATACGTGATTTTTCTAACAAATACTGATCGATATTTCCGCCTTCGATGACTCCTTTTTTACTAAAATATATATTTATATATTTTCCAAAACGTGACGAATTATCGTTTTTAACAGTTTTTGCATTTCCAAAAGCTTCTAGAATCGGACTTGTTTCTTGTATTTGTTGCTCTATCCAAGAATGCTTACCGCTGGCAGCTGCTAGGTATTGAAGTAACAGTTTTGTGCTTTCTGTTTTACCTGCACCACTCTCTCCACTGAAATGTATTTTTTTATTTTATATTTAAAAGCTTTATACTTAATTTTAAAGTTATTTTTATTTTATAAGTAGATACACATTAAATAAATAAGTATATTTCGAGAACATTTCATATTATTGAATTTATCAATTATATCTTTATATCAGCTGGACATTTGGATAATAAATATAATCAATCGTGCGATACGTAAATAATATTTAATAAGAACCTTATTACAATGCACTGATTAGTCGAGGTGTCCAGTAATTCTCGGTATGAATCGTTTCCAATAGCAAATATGTGCGGCGGTATATCTCCAATATTGCTATCTTGATAAAAATGTATTTGATCCATTGTGTATATTGGTAGTATTTCGTAAGGATTTATTGCTATTAACATGGAGCCTGTGTATGTCTGAAATAATAGGTATAAATATTTTTTATAGCTTCACGCTGTATAACGCATGTAGTGTCGGCAGAGGAAGCCTAGTGTAAAGACACTCATTTTTTCCTTTTCGCCGAATTCTGAAAGCATTTCGTATTGAGTAGCGGAGCTAAACGCAGCGCTTTTCTTTAACACCAGAGCGAAGAAATGGGTATCGAACCTTGTGGGTTCGATCCTGTCGTGTTTACAGTCACAAGCTTGAGCCCACGGGTCAAGACTGTATGTAGGAGTATATAGTATATATTCCTTTGTCTGACAGTAAACAAAACGGTTGTAGATGCGCCATCACTCCATGGATTGGTAAGAAAGTGTTTTTTTCTCTATCTACCTTCGTATGTGAGAAAAAGAGTGACGCTCTTTTTTTGTTATATATTGACATTATTAAAAAAAAATTGAAAGTAGAAACTTCAATTTGGGTGCCACTTATAAATTTAAATTAGTTAACTTTAAAGGAAGTTGGAATTTAATAGTTTTTTAAATATTTGTCTGTATACTTATATCTATCTATCTATGTTCAAATCTCACATACATCAAACCAAATTCCCTGTCATCAACACATATTTTTAATTAAGTAACTATCTCCATATCTAATACATTCTGGCATAAACATGCACAAATACATGAAATTTTGAAAGTTCCAGCATTTTAGGACAAAGCTATTGGTTTTTAAAATAAGAAAATAACTATACTTCTTACATATATAAGTTGTTGGTTGTATCTTATATGTAAATTCCTCAGTATTGTGTACTCCTGTAGTTCCCCCAAAGTGATCATGTCCTCGACGCTCGTAATGGAGGTCGTGTGCAGCGGCTTAATAACATTTGCAACAGCTGTAGAAAACACCTCCCCATTGTCATCTTTGACTTGTATTCTTCCTCCAGAACTATTTAAAATCTTAACTGCGATTGGCACCTCAAATTCTGTTTTCTTTTCTGGTTGCAACCAGACATATTCCTTAAAAACAATTCAAAAATGCCTGTCAGTTGTTCTAAAGAATTTACAGATATCCATATACTTACAGAACAAAATATATTACTTACAGATATTTGTATACGGTCAGCCATTTTGAATCAATCCTTGAGATTCTACTTAATAACTTAAAACATTTCTAAATTTACATCCCTGTCATAATATTCAATGAGAACTGAAGTATTATGCTGTTTTTTATCAATGTTCTACATTATTTATCATTATTGTAAAGATAAATCAATCTTATCATGAATATTCAAAGATAGCATGTATGACTACATCATTAGACCTTTAATACTAGCTACTTCAATAGATTTGTTTATAAAATTCGATCTACATATAGTGATAAGAAAATTACTTAATCTTGAGGGGAACACATACTATACATTCTTTAAACAATCAAACAAAAATATAAATTAGTAATTACAATTTATTATAATAATGCAGCATTACAAAACAAGTTAACCTATTGATGATTCCAAATTATTTTTTCTTTTCATCTTTCTCTTTTTTTTCTTTTGTTTTGTCATCAGTTTTTTTATCTTCCTTCTCATCTTTTTTTTCCTTCTTGTCTTTGCTATCATCCTTCTTGCCTTCTTCAGCATCTCTGTTTGTAATTTTGTTATTGATAAGATTGTGCAATGCTATGATTGACCTCACTAAGGCCGCTAAATATACTACTAGAGACTGATCATTAGTCTTTATATAGAGATTATCAACAAAATTGTCACTAGTAATATCTGGTAACAAATTAAATATATCTTGAAGCTGGTATATTATTTGATGATTCATTGGTAATGAACCCTGGCCAACTTGGACAAGGTAATCTCTTATTTCACTTAATTGTGAGTGGAGACCTCTAAGGCCAAGCAGCTGATTGGTGATACGTTGGGAGAGACTGCCTACAGTTGTATCTTTAATGTCCCTTAAAAGATGTTCTACGCCAACTTCCTCAGCTTCTTCAGCCCCAATTTCACTAGGTACATGTTCAAATGTCCTAGTAGTTGGACTACCATCATCATGCACTTCCTCCACTGCTTGGTAAGCCTCTGTAGGTAAACCCAAGTCTTTGGGCTTTGCATCTATTATGACCAGTACTGAATTTGGGCAATATCGTCTAATCAATTCATTAATAGCAACATCATTTTGATGTAGTTTAGGCCCTGTGTGATACCAGCCCACTACTTTCTCTCTGGCATTCACTTTTTTAAACATTCCATACATGTTTTCTAAATAATCATGATCTAAGAACCAAACTGATTTATCTTTATCATCTTCATCAAAGGGTACTGAAATTAAGATAAATTTATCAAAAATTGTAAAAAAATCTATAGGTAATATGCTGTGGTACTATTACTGAGCATATATTATTTATTTATTATTTATTTGATACTTTATTACACCAACTTAATAATTAAAAAATACAAAAAAAAACAATGGAAAAGTATGGTGTAAAGGCTTATATGTTTAATTAGATTTTACCTGCAGTGGCAGTCAATTAGAAATAACTAATGGTGTGTATGCTACATTCTAAGTGCCCAAGGTAACTTAGATCACAAGTACAGTAAGTTACATTTGAAACAATTGAAATGATATGATATAGCCTTCAATAAATAAAAATAGCTTTTGGATTTGTTCGAATCCAAGTTATTTGTATCAAGGATAGTATTCCAATAGTTCCTAAGACAGTGCTTAAAAACAAACATCCTTTGGCTTTATAATGTTAAGTATAATGTACATTGACTGGAGAAGTACATCACTAAATTTTCAACAATAAAACAAATTTCTTTACTAACACAGACAGTAATTTTTCGTTAAACAGTTCATTGAAGTTTAATAAACTACAGTAATGTAATATTGTTCTCAAAAATATGTTTTAAGTTATTTTTCATACCTGCAAAGCTGTTTGAGACGTCTAATACACCCTTAGCTCTCCAACATCCTAAAAGAACTCCAACGACTCTCTTTTGGTTACCTATTTTGCCCATTCTATTAAAGTGATCTACAACACTTAGTAACACCAGTGGGTGAACAACCACTTTGGTGGTTACTACTTCTTGGCCAGGCATTTTCTAATATGATGTAGTGTATTTTGAGAATTAAAGAATTAAAGAAAAAAATCTAATCATGAGCTATGTAAAAGTGATAGTAAACGCTAAATAATCACTAATTTAATTTTCTTTACAACAATACAAAATTCGCCGATCACCAATCCACAGATTATAAATTATAGTTAAACTTAAATAGCAAAATTTGACAGTCATCATAAAAAAACATAATTTTGTCTATGATAAATAATAATGACAGTTTTATTTGAGACGGCGCGTACTGTAAGAAGGTTCCTCTTTCTGGAGCCCTAGCCACCGATGGCTTGGACCCTTGTTCCACCCTCGGAAAAGTGTTTTTTGAAATATGCTTAAATGTATTTTTTATAACAATTTATATTTAAAATGTAAAATTTATTTCTCTTGAATTATTCTGTTGTATAAAAGTATATAATAGTTTTTTAGATACTGTTTAAATAAAAGACAGGCAACACTAAATTTCAAGTCAAACTTGTCACTCTCTTTGGGTAATGTGTTCTGTAGGTTGAGCACGAAAAATTATCGAGTCCGTATTGTAAACGTTTCGAGGCAACGATACTAT
>DWAO01003808.1:0-13615 GCA_018230605.1 Heliconius congener
ACTCAACGCCGCGCTTTGCCTCGACACCAGATCGAAGAAATGGAAATATAAATTTCAATAAATATTTCATCTTCTCGAGTGGTGATCAAACCCACAACCAGTCGGTTTTACAGTCACATTTTTGTATATATAATAGGATAAAAATTATGCTTATGATAAAACCTAGAAATTAATTGAATTATATAAATTAATAGGTATATAAGTAAGTAAATTTAGGGTGAATAAGATAAGGGTGTCCGAAACGTAGAGGCAAATTATAAAGAACTAACACAATCTATTGATAATGAAAAATAATTTGCAAATATATATTTTTTTTATTTATTTGCAAAAGGTTAACCAGCAGTTGTCACAATGATACTTATAATATAGTATAATTAAGGAAATATCCTTCATTTGTTTTATTATCCATAATATGACTACCAACCCAAGAGTTCTTGGAAACGTGCAATGCGTTCATTGAAATTAGTACTATTTATTTTATCGAACATAAGCACTCCACATAACCGAAGGCTATGATCTCTACATATTTATGTACTAGTCAAGCAATTCACAACTATTGTGTAAATATTAAAACAATTAAGCAACATTTATCGAGCTAAGTTATTATAATAAATAAAATATGAATATAATAAAATATACGCCATAAATATACCGATATATGGCTATTGTATAAATAGTAAAAATTATAAAAGACTTTGTAAATATTTAATATAAAAAAGGGCTCGTCCGGGATTTGAACCCGGGACCTCTCGCACCCAAAGCGAGAATCATACCCCTAGACCAACGAGCCACATACGAAGAGCTTTAATAATGTACAATCTTTGCATAAAATTTCAATTCGAATGTAACTAAAACGTGTCACTAATGGCTGTACTATATTTTATTTCTAAACCTTATTGCTCAAATGATTAAATACGTCATCTAACGTTTTGGTTTTAAAGATGGAAATTTTAAAAGGAGATTACGGAATTCTCGAAGGTTATAAATGTGAAATCTATAATCTTATAAGTTTATTATTATTTTTTCTTTTTATAGCCCTGCGACGATGACGGCGACCGCAAGTTTACGAGTTAAGTGCGAATTGGCGGCGGAACCTACAAACAGTCGTCGAGAGTGCATGGCATGTGTGAAATGATTTTCCCACCGCTTATAACATATTTACATAAATGTGTCTGTGAATAAATCTGCGTAATTTATCTGCCTTTTGAGTTTTTCCCAGTATTATGATGTAATACCTGTTGTTGAATATACAAAAGATGAATATTCGTAATTTTTGTTTTGATGATATGTCTACGTGGCCACGGGCCATCCTGTTCCCCTCTTCCTAAGCTCGTGTCCACTAGGGCTCTATGAATCTACCATGCAGCTCCTGGCTCTTGTATACAGCTATACGATCAGAAGTAGTATGTACTGCAGGTCTACGGCGATTCTCTTTGCCCAAGGAAAAAAAGGAAAAGGCTTCTGTCAACTGTTACCACATCCTTGGGCATGTACACGTCAATCTTCAGAAAAAATCTATTAGATAGCATAACCCGGGTTCTTGACCTTTAAACTGGTGGTGACCATGGTGCATTCGGTATGTAGTTAGAAATTTCCGTAATTGGCGATTTACAGAGTCTAATTCAGTCTGTGTCAATACAATGCCAAAAACATAAGCTAGAAGTGGCATAATCCAACTGTTAAAAGCTGCTGCCATCTTGCTGCCATCAGACAAAAGGCTGCCAAGCACTTCTTCCAGTCTACCAAGGAAACGCCAATTGCTATAATATGCTCTGTTCATCAATAACCAATGCTTCCGACGTTCCAAGAAATTTATAGGTCTCACCAATTGCTTTGAAGGAAACAGAATCTACATACTAGCACACTTATAATATAATGATATAATTATTGGGAAATGAAGTGAAAATGGTAATACAGTAAATTAATAATTATGTAGCGCTAGCGGGCGAAGCTGTGAGTGGGTTTGTATTTTTACAAATAAAATAATACTCTTTTAAGCTAAGTGCACAAATAGAGCCATCTCATTTCGTCAGTTGAAGGAAAATAGCAATTTTGGCACGAGATCGAACTGCAACACATGCATGCGCGCTCGGAACCCCAAATTGCTAGACGACAATCATATTTCATACGCCTTTCGTGCTTTTCAGTAACTATTATTCATGTTGTGGCGAAAGCTACACTTTTTTTTTAAAATAAATAAATAAATCACTTTTTTTTTATTTTCTTGAAATAATATAGAATATTATATGTTTATTTAAATAAGTTACTTTAATCAATTATTAATGTTTTTTAGCTTAAAGAATTTATTTATTTAATTTGGTATTTAAAACACATTCTCAAACATTCACACTTCACACACTTTTTAAAATATTATCCTTGACTCTTCAGTATAGGATACAGTAACTTAATAACATTTTTTTCTCCATATCCAGTTATATGTGGAATAAAGCGGGAAGTATAATAATAATCATTATTATTAAAGTAAGTAAATAAAAATATAATATAATTTTTATCGAGAAGTGGACATTTAATCAAATGTACAAAATTAAATCAGTTCCTACGACAGTTTCACGGTCTTTGTATTTCAGATGTAATTGCATTCGTCTCCCGTATTCGCGGCTTTATTGCCCATATCAACTTCTATTCGGTTTGTGCGGATGTTATAAAATTATTATTTGCCGCCATATTAACTGTCAACTTTATTATTATTAATACATGACTCATTGTTGTACTTCTTAATGGGTAATTTTATGGTTATTATTGGCTTCATATGTGCTTGTGGGTTCGATCCCCATTCGAGGAAATTAAATATTTATTAAAATTATATTTCCTTTTTCACTCTGGTGTCGAGGCAGAGCACGATGTTGAGTTCCTCCACTCAGCACGCAAAGCCTCCAGAATTGTGCGGAAAGTGGGGAATGGAGTGTCCCAACATTAGGTTCCTTCTGCCCTGTCTGTCTGTGTGTCTGTTAAAGTTTGTCTTTAATATATATATATAATTAAATACTTAATAAGTTTTGTAATAATGCTGTTTATGTCCTTTTGATTGTTTTTAGGGTTCCGTATCTTTTAAGAAAAAAGGAACCATTTTAAGATCACTTTTTTGTCCATCCGTCCGTCTGTCTGTCTCTCTCAGGAACGCTTTGAGTTAAAGTGAGGTATTAGGTAAGAGTGCTCCGGCTAAGCTAAGCTTAAATTTCAGAAAAATTCTCGAGAGCTCCAATTATTGTAGGAAACCTTCGGTGGGTGAGCCCTATTCGCGTTTGTCCGATTTTTTTCAATTTTGAAAAAAATACTATAATTTACTATAATTCTATAAGACTATATAAAATAAAAGCTTCTTTTATTTAAGGGAAACTAGTATTAAGAAGTTTTCTTAGGACTAAAACAATATAAAATTTAATGTTTTTAATACACGTACTTCATTATTTTTATTAACATTTTGATAGCGAGCGAAATTTCAAAATAAGGCTGTCGTAGCGCATGGGCATGAGCGTGCAACTGTAAAAGCCACGGTTGTAGGTTCGACTCGACGGTTATGGTAAAGAGCCCAAGCGCGGCGTTAAGTTTTGCCTCTCGAGAATTTAGCGCAAAATGGGGAATATAAATATCTTGATGGGAACGGGGTGTCAGACCACTAGGTTCCCAGAGTCCCTCAGCCTACCTTGCAGTGCACATTTTACAGCTAGAAGCTAATAAAGAAGAAAACGCTCCTTTTTATTTTAATAATTTTGTCATAAATTAGATAGGGTGAAACATTATTGCTAGAAAAAACACGAAGATATCCAATATCTTAGAGAATAATGTACTGTAAATTTCGTTTCGGTATAGTATTAAAAGACATTTAAAGGCTTGCAAAATTGTATGCAAGTTATATTACACGTCTTTTCTCGATAGAGACATTACGGATTTTTTTGATGTTGGACACACACAGTTTTGGGCGCCTAAAATGGCGCTTAGAATTTATCTTTTTCTATAGAGATAATTTTCTTTTTTCTGACAAACTATTGTGTCAGGCAAAGGAGGCATAGATACTTCAGTGAGATTTTTTTTTACCCCATCCTACATCTACATCCTACTTGTATGTGTTGAGTGGTAAAACCCAAAGCCATATTTTTCAAATCAGCTTCACGCTGTATCCCGCATAGCGGAGTAGGCAAAGGGAACTTAGTGTAAAGACGCTCCGTTCCCGACTTTCCGCCGAGTTCTGGAGGCATTGCGTGTTGTGGCGATCGCATTAACGAAATATTCAATACAAGAAAATAAAAACTAATAAAGAAGAAAACTCTGGGGTACTCGGTTGAGTGATGTGATAAAAATGTTATTTAATTTTCGGTTCTAGAACTTTCAGGTAAAAAGGAAGTACCTACGAGTGGAATTAGATACTTCTTCTCTGTCAACAACGTAAGGCGTACTGTGTAAAATCACATTAACACATTAACGTGTACATAGATATGTATGTATGTATGTATGATTGAACAAAGCAGTAGAAGTGTCCCTTTACCACTGTAATATATTTTACATATGATAATAACGGAATTGAACCTGAACCTGTCTTGTTTTACAGTTATAATTATCGAGTTGGAAATGAAGCGCGGTATTAACGCTTCGAGTTTTTACATCGTGATGGCGCATGCGCAACGCGATTAGCAACTTGGTCTTTAAATTATTCATCCTCAAACATTTGAGGTCATTGTAAAAACATTTGAATATAGAAAGCTTTGACTGTACTAAGTATTGGTTTAAGATTGCCTATTAAGTTGCTGGAGTCCTTATAATGCATTTTAAAGATTGACGGCGCGACAGATATCTTTGAAGTAGCTATTAAAAATACTTAAACATTTATCACACAGAAATTAGGATTGAAGGAGGAATTAGAAATTGTATACGAATTAAATAACTAAAAAAATATATGAAACATACAAAAATATGATCAGGCCAGTCGTGGCGCAGGGGCACAAGCGTGTGACTGTAATGCGACAGGTGGTTATGGTTTCGATTCCCATCCGAGGAAGGGAAACATTTATTTACATTTATATTTTCATTTCTACGCTCTGGTGTCGAGGCAAAGCGCGGCGTTGAGTTCCTACGTATAACAAGCAATGTATTCAGAATTCAGCGGTCTCAGTGCGGAGCGGAGCATCGTAACACAAGATAGCGTGAAGCTGAGACAAATTATTATAACTACTATTAATTGTTTATTATGATGTGGATGCATAAATAACGTAAAGAATATGTTCACTAGTGGGGATTAGGTAGAGATAAACTTATAGTTCGTCAGATTTTAAACGATGTTCAATATAAATTGTACATTTTTGGACTGCCTTTTGCTATAAGGCATCTTGTTTGGGTAGTGAAAACTAGATTCATATTTCTCCGTTTTCATCTTTTCAGCCATTTGCGATGGGTACAGCTCATCGCTGTTTTTCTTTTTGTTTTTCTTCACGCTGTATCCCTCACACAGCAGGATAGGCAGGAGGAACCTAGTGTTAAGATTCATTCCACTAAATTCTTCACGTATATTTCGTTTTAATACATCGTAAAAAAGATTTACATAAAAAAAAAACAGTTACTTACAAAAGTAACATTCATCGATAAAAATGAATGTCAATTTATTTTTTTAATATAACCTTAAACACATTTCAAGTACTAATGTACTACAACAGCAGGAGGCTTAAAAATGCAGTTTATTTAAAGAATACTAGTAAAGACGAAAGTCTTCATCTGATTCCACCTGAATTTATGTTCGGACTCCACTATAAATTATGTCATCGCGGATTTTATGTGTTTTCTTCTAGTCATACAAAACGTTAATGTAATGTAGATATGTAGGGCATATGAAATAATAAAAAAACCCCTTAGTATTTTAGTTATTTATATTTTTTTATAATAGTTCGCCTATATTTTTATTACTAGCTTTACGGTGTATCCTGCATGTAGCAGGGTAAGCAGAGCAAACCCAGTCTCAAGTCCCAGCCCAGATAAGACACTCCGCTCCCCACTATGTATCATATGAATTTGAAAAATGAACAATTGGTCACTACTCATTATCCAAATTCATATGATACAACATGAGGTATTGATAATCTCATTACAGTTTACAGTTACCATATACTTCCCCTGCAATATTAAAGTTAGTTTATGTCGATTTGTAAATGAAAAATGTTTATGCGTCAAATAAAACGCCATATTTACGAGATTGACATGTCGAGGCGTCGGCCCTGCGACTGTCGGCTGTCACTCAATAACTGTCAGTTTAAATCAATCACTTTGAAGCGTTTACTCTACTTCTGTAATATAAGTTGGTGGTCTTATTGTAAGGTACTAAGGTTCATGTTTGCGTGTTTATCGTAAAACGAATGAAAGAAATGCGCGTACTCAACTGGATTTGTATTAATGAGGTGCCTTCTGTACATCTGCTCATATTGTTATTATTGGAAATAATAACATTCCAGCCTCTATCGGTCAGTGTTAGGATAATATGTTTGTTAATTTGCAACTTTCTTGTTATTATTATTTTATAATGAGTTATTGTTATATATTATTATTTCAAATGAGTTATTTTTTGATCACCTGTCAATGAACGTCTGTCACTTTTTTAAATATAACAGATTTGAATATATAATATTTACATTCAAATTTACACTCTTATTTTATAGCTTTGAAAGTTTTACTTCATCTTTATATTTTCTTATATTTTCATGTATGATTTATATATGCTATCCTTCTAGGTTTATAAATGTGAAAATTTGTTAGGATGTATGTTTGTTCCATTTTTACAATAAATCTACTAAACTGATTTAGATGAAATTTTACAATAATACAGCTTATAATATCAGAATAATAATAAGCTACATTTATGCAAAGATTTTGTATTAAGCGGTCGAGACTGCACTTGCGTCAATGTACTGTACAATAAACGCTATACATCTATTGCTGACTATTAACGCAAAGGTCACTAAATATCTTATAACAGGTGCTATATGAACAAGAAGAAAAAAACTAAAGTAATGAAACAAAAAATACGAATCAGTATAAATTCTTTTTAGATTCTTAAAAGGGTTGCTGGGCATTGGTTAACTTGAAATAAGAAGACAAAAAAACTAGCAATACTAACATCCATTACGTATTTATCACTACTTCTCACCTCGACAGACGCGGGCGGGAGCGGCGTCATTAGAAGCATCTACCTGCCGAATAATGTCTTCCGAGAATGTGAAATTGTAAAGACAAATAAGCCAATGGTTTGTCTCACTGACCGCTTACGGTGGGCTATTATAATTCTACCTTTTCCATTCCATTTCGGTCTCTACACTTTTGTAATAGAGATAAAATAAAATACGTGTACAGTGGATTGGGTTGATACTTAGTTCGAAAATATGTGCTTGTTTACAATAAGTCGGATATGTTTAGGAGGAAATGTATTGTTTGAATTTATATTCTAGCGTTTAAAATAGGTAAATTGTGTTTGATTTAAGTTGCGATAAATGGCTATTTTAAATTTCAATGTCATTGGGATGTTTTTTTAGCTTCACGCTATATAAGGAACCTGGTGTTGAGGCTCTATTCCCCACTTTCCGCCGTAACCTGGAGGCATTGCAAATTGAGTGGCAGAACACAACGTCGTTTGCCTCGAGACAAGACAAATGAAAATATTAAATATTTCATTTCCTCGAGTGAAAATCGACCCACAACTTGTCGCATTCGTACGCGTGTGCCACTGCGCTACAACTGGCCTCAAGGATAAAAGTCCAATAAATAATATTGCAATTCATAATTTATGTTCAAATAAATTAGATGACCAATAAATTAGATGACCAAACCCAATTCCATTTTATTTATAAATGGAATTAGGTTTGGTCATCTAAAACTATCTCGTGATTTTCCCGGGCAGAGGAAGCATAAAATAACAATCTTTAATGCTACTTGTGATAGCATACCTCAATGCCAAATAGGTAGTAAAATATTTATAATTTAAAAATAACGTGATAATAACAAAAGTTCATTTATGAAAAATTATAATAAAAAACTTAAATCTTAAATTTCTCTCTTAGACTCTCTCTCTTTCTCAAAATTTCAGCTTTGCAAAAATAACATAGGTCTGGGATCTTGTGGTATTACGCTACTTACTAAAGATCACTTTTATGGAGATTACTATACGGACTTAACCACTCTTAATATAACACTGCTATAGAAAATTAAAAATATATATTTTTTTACACAAAGAATACAATCTACATATTTTTCTTGTTTCAATTATACTAAGCTTAAAAGAGACTGGTTTTGGCGTCATTATTTATAAAAAAAATATTATCATGCATTATTTAAGTATACCGCATAACTACAGAGACACACGTGGACTATCAAATCAGCCCCAAATGTGCACATAAAAGATATTTAACTTGGGAATCTTATTCTTTACCCTTTGTTGGATTTGATGAAAAGAAGCGACGCGTGACTCGTCTTAGAATTTGCGACTTACAACTGACCCTATTTAGAAATTTGCATGCAAAATGGTTTTGTCAGTGAATTGGCCCTTTTTGCTTATACGGGCTCATTTATGATAGAATGCCTTACGTTTCGGATGTCACCTGGTTTAGGATGTGTTTTATTAGTATAGATGGGTTAGAACATTTGGAAAAAAATTACATATTTTTGCGAGTATATTGTAGCTTTGAGTTTCATGTAGAGTTTTTAAAGCGTCTTTAAAATATATCCTAATCGAACTGTTTGTTTAAGTCCATTTTTTTATCCAGTTTTCTTTTTTAAAAACATTTTAATATAATTTTTACCTATTTATGTATTTTTTTGTGTATGTATGTTAATGCACTATTTTTACATAAACATCGTTTTTAAATTTTGGATAAAGGTTATAATATAATTTACATTTAAAATACCATTCTCTATTAAATGTATTTAAAATCTACAGTATTTGCCAATGGAAATCGCAAAACGTATACAATATATTTGTTGTTCAGGTAAAACTCACAAAATCTTAAGTATTAGATTCTTACTAAATTATATTCACGTACGTATTGACGCTAATCTGTCAGAGATGTAACTTTACAAAGCATGCCGGGTCGTGAAAATGCTTTTAACTCCATTAAACGTCAGCCTGTGAAATAGCGGTTGTCTTACTTAGAGAATAGCATCCTGTTAATTAAAAAAAAAGAAATGTATAGATAAAAAATATAATTATTTGGAACGCACTTTGCCTGACCATAGCAGAGAAATTTTAATAATTTTAATTATAATAAATCCTTCTATTGGAAATCCTCAACCATCGCGTTTGCATTCATACTGTGTCCGATTGCGCTATGATGACCTCGTATGTATGATATTTAGTGTTTCACAAATTAATTTCTTTTAAGAATATCAGTTTTTAAATCTAAACAATAAAATTTAATATTTATATTTAATGTGCTCTTTCACCATATGTCAAAAAGCAGTGGCGATAAAAGCACTTATCTACTTAAACACGATGTTCAATTAAATCAGAAAAAAATCTTACAAAGCAAGAAAACTGTATTCGCAGTAGATATCATCATCTCCAGTAATAAATCTTGAGTAGAAAACCAACAATAAGTACATAAATAAATATCCTGTTTATCAGATATATGCCCGCCTTTAATAAATTATTTGTATCATACAGACCACTGGGTATATGTTGGAGTGATATTATTTCATGTAAATGTAATAAAAAAACCCGGACAAGCGGGAGTCGGGCTGTCCCACCGTGGGTTCCGTACAAAAATTAGAGGTTTCGAGCTTTTTCTGAAATTCAAGCTTAGCTTTTATCTAATATCTCTCTTAAAGTAGCGACTTTAAGTAACATCCTCCCTTAAAGGCTATTATTTTTTAGGATTTAATTTCAAATGTACCTATTATAAATATTTCTACGTTTTTTTCGGGAATTCCTGGAGTCGTAGATCAAGGTATATAGTAAGTAGGAAATGCTTGATATCTCCAAGCGTTCCTGAGATGTAGGATCTTGACAAGCATGTAGACAGACGGACAACACAATTATCTTATATGGGTTCCTTTTTTTTCTTAAAACACATGGAATCCTAAAAATATGGAGATATGCGATTAATTTGAAATAAAACCAGTTAAGTGCGAGTCGGACATGCGCACAGAGGCTTCTGTACCAATTACCGAAAAAGATTTTGTAGGTCAAGTAGGAAAAGGTAGTGAAAATTACTTAAGTCGATAAACTTAGGTTTGCATTTTGTTCTCAATGAACTACAAATATAAGTGTGTAATGATTTTTTTCTTCGAAATACATACGTATTCATTTTCACTTTTAGGGTTTTTTCCTTTCTTTGTATGGTAAGTTTTCACTTCGTGTTAAATTTTATAAGTATAGTAGACTAGAGGGAGGTAGAGGTAGATCCACGGGAAGTATCGTATAGGTTTTAATTACGCGGCTAACTTCATACAAACTGAAGCAAAATCGATGCATAAATGTTCGTATCTTTTGATTGCATCGACTGAGAAGTTTTTTTTTGTGTGTTTTGAGGGACTATAGACCTGAATATTTGATATTAATTTTAGATCAATACATATATGCGATCTTGAGATGCGGAACCCTAACAAATCAGATAAGTGTAAAAAATGTAAATATACATTTTTAGTACTTAAAACAAAAACAATTGGAATTAGGTAGGTTATAGCAGGTATTTCAATTTTCAATGAGTACTACATGGAATTGTTATCATTGTACCTATAAACTAGGAAACCTATCAGTGATATTAGCAAAGAAATATGATGTTTACTATCCGACGAAAGTAATGATGTTTACTATACGTCGCGTCGGTTGTAAAAATAACTTGACCGCACCTAACCAATAAATATTTTTGTCTGACCGTAGATAATGGATAAAGTAAGTAGTTTTTGGTGATTTGTTGCTAAGTTTTCAATACTCAGCATTCAGTATTTCACTATTAGGAGACGAGGACAGAGTGGTACTTCACTAAATTAATTACACTAAATTAAGCATATTTTTTTTAATATGTTTCATTAAGCGCTGATTGTAAGCGTAATGTTTGTGAATTCGATTCCCACTTGGGAGTATGAATTATTTTTATCGTCCCAGCGTTAACTTTCGCTTCTCAGCACGCAGTGTTTTGAATTTGGACAGAAAGCAGGGCGGAGTGTTTACTAGATTGTTATCTCTGACTATTCTCCATAATATATATTTTAAAGTAAAATTGTAAATTTTTTTTGGACACGAATTAATAAGATAACTTCATAATTTTTCCACGGTTTTCCTAATTTTACAAATTTTATTAAATGTATGAATAATTTCAGTGTTAAAAATGAACATTTTAACTGTTTCTTCAATTATTTTAAAGCACAGTCTAAATTTGCAATACTTTGCTAACTTCTTAAATATGTAGAAGTATGAAAACGATTTCCAAGACAATATCTTGCAAGATATATTGTCTTAGACTTGTGAATTACGTAAATGTGCAACTGTTTAGTAAATTACGTCACCACCATATTAAACCGAAGATGGGCCATAAAGTTTGACAGTATTAACCATATACGTGGGTGTTTCAGTGCGTGGGAGTTTATATTTTCGTAAGTGAGTTTCAGAAAGACACACGGGTGGATGAGGCGCCAGGAAGTGTCCCTCGAATGGATATATATTAATCTATAAATATTAATCTATTGTGTATTACGGTAATGGTAATGGAGAATAACAATATTCTGATGTCACTATTACTATCCTTTGGATGATCTTTCGATATCTCATTTCGCCACTAGGCTTCAATAAGAATTGAATGAAGGTGGCGGTATTTTCACCCTAAATGTATTTCTTTGATGATAGAAAATAGAGTTTATTTTATAATCCGATCGATAAGCTAATTTAGTTATATACTAATGTTTTAATAACTTCCAGGCGGCCGCTAGTTTATATATAATCACTTATACATAAAAGATACCAAAAATTATATTTTTTCAAAAAAATATATTTGTCTTTATGTTTGTTGTAAAATTCACAGGTAATGTACCGATGTGCATCTCGATAGATTTATTTGGATGTTATCCACGGAGATGTATTATTAAACAAACCGAGAAACCGTTGCAATGAGAAAATGATGAATAAAATAAATTATTAAAAGAAAATATATGAAAATAATAAAAATTACACTATTAATTGCATATTAAAAAATTTTACTGCACAATATACATATATACGATTCAATCTAAAAGTGTTAAGACATGGAAAATCATATAATATTTTGTGAAACTTTATTATGATTACGTTCTATGCGATCATAAAATTTGTCATTGCTCGTCATTGATGAAATCTGATGCTCATATTTTATTGTGCAATAAATTTTTTATTGTCTTACCCGACTTTATTTGAATTCGTCATATTCATTTTAACAGAGTTTCGGTAAACATCATAAAGCAAGACATGCATTTTCCATCAGGACTTGGTATCTTTTGTAATTATTAAGAATCAGTTAATTCACCTTCACTTCTTGCTTCAAATGACGTGAGTAATTTACGCAAACTGATTTAACCTAAATCAGATTTTTATTGTAGGAGATCGTTTCGATAACATGATTACGTTAGTTATTATTGGGTCCATCGTAATTTAAGAACTGTTTTGAATATATTTAAAAAAAATTACATTGTTTGTTTAAAGAATAATATCAGGATTTAGAATTAAAAATATCTTTGTGTATTGGAGAGTATATTTATTGCGGAAATCTGTAGGTAATAGTAATCGTTTCCTGCGATCAGCTTAACTGAATCCCTCATATCGTTTGAGACAGAGGGGAGCTAGTGTTAAGACAGCCCGTATGCGATGTGTCATACTGAACTCTGAAGTAGTGAAGGTAGTACTTTAATAAAATTACTGCTTAAGATTCAACAGAATGATTCAAAAAGCTTACATAGCTTTACAAGAGAGAAAAATAATAGTGCTTGAGATTACACAAGAGTGTGATTTCTTACGTTATTTTCGTCACCCCTAACCTTTGGAGCAGACAAGCCCACGCTATCCGTCCCGCCATTTGGACTACCGCCAGATACCCAATCTTCATTCATGTTTTCTACTACAACATTATTTATTTTGTATTGTCGTGTCCTTAAAGCATTGAAAATACTTCATGAAAGAGCACTGTATTTATGGATTCAATGTTTTGGCTCTCAATGGCTTTTCATTTGGTATAGCATATTTTGCTGCGGTGATTTTTAACCTTTAATAAATAAAATATTATTTAGATAGATTTCGCTATCGTAGTGATGGCGGTGGTATTTTTAACATAGCTAGACTTAAAGCTCGCACCAAAGTATCGTATACGACTATCATCGAAATAGTGTACGCAGACGACTTATGTTTTGTAGCGGAATCCCCAGTGGGTCTACAAAGGCTTATAACAGCTCTTGCTGAGTCATCCCACAAATTTGGCCTCAAGATCAGTGTAAAGAAAACTGAAGTGATGGCATGCGACACACTGAATAGAGGCCCATTTCAAATGAGACTCGGTGATGACCAACTAAAGCAGGTAGATCATATTAAGTATCTAGGTAGCACCATTACGTCTAATTGCCTCCTCGATAGCGAAATAAACAGAAGAATTGGAGCAGCAGCTGC
>DWAO01003809.1:0-13613 GCA_018230605.1 Heliconius congener
GGATTACATATTACTTCACAACAACCTCTTTATGGGTATCAAATGAAAGGGCTTTTTCAGAAAATCAAGAGACTGTAGACTTGAGTATATGATTTGAATTTCAACTCAATCTCTTCAAGTGTTCATAAAGACTCTTGACAGACAGACAGACGGACTGACTACAAAGTGATCTTATAAGATTTTTTTAAGAGGTACGGAACCCTAAAAATGCTATAATTTAATTTCAAAACTGAACATAAATTGCGCCTTTTTAATATGACGTGATGATAAATCTTTATCTTAATTTATGTTTGATAAAATTGTTATTTTTAGGTTCTTTTGATATAAGATATATTTCTGCAAGAAAAGGTTCACGCTTACTAATGGTGAATGGTTACACGTTTTCTAAGAATAGTGCATCTCAATCCTACTACTGTTCAAAGAAAGACAGGGGATGTAGGGCGCGAGTTAAATTAGACTCAAATGGTAAAATTATAAATGAAAACAATTTAAATCACGATCATCCTCCGCCAAAATATGTGGTGATGTCAAATGGTAAATATGTAAAAGTGTCATCATAGATATAAAATGAAAACATGACTAAACCAATTATAAGATATTATAGATGTCTTGACTTTTTTCTTTTTTCTTTCACTTTTGTTATTACAAATTTAATAAAACTGCATTTCATGGATAACCTTACGTTGTTCAACGCTGTTTGAAAACAATTAATCACATGAAACTTTAGGAGCATATATACAGCTAATTAGGAAAAAATCAGAGTAGAAGGCGAAGCAATAAAATATTTTTTATTTCTATATAACTTGTACCAAAAAGAAATAAGTCTTCCTACGATGACGGTTTGCTAAAAATTCGTCAAATACAAGAAAATCCGTGAACAGTAGTTTTATTTAATATACAATCACCTTAATAAATAAGTATATGCTAAAATTAGTCTTAAAACTAAAATGATATTATTTGTTAATTCTTGAAAATAAAATTATTCTAGGAGAAAAATGTCTATATCTTGTTTATACCATGATTATATCAGTAATTAAAATAGTCGAAATAAAGTCGCTAAACATTTTTTTAAATAGATACGTATATAACTATAGAAAAAAATTATTATTTTTTCATTTCTTTTGGAAAAATTCATTCGGAAGCAGCATATAAATTTAGTCGACATGATGCCAAAGCTTTATCTGAATTATTTATTGGAAACAATGACGGAATATGAACCTACTATATCATTAGTGTATTGAATCCGACTTTTTTTGCAGGAACCTATATAATTAGATACATACCAACAAAACAAGGCACAAAATTACTAATGCTGAACGGTTACACGTTTTCTAAAAACAGACGTTTCCAATATTATTATTGTTCTAAGAGGGCCAGAGGTTGCAAAGCTAGAGTTAAGTTTAATTCTAAGGGATTACTGGTGGACAAAGAAAGGCTACATCATAATCACCTTCCGCCCGAGTACGTTATAACGGCGTCTGGGCAGTATGTCAAAATGTCCTCATAAGAATTTGTTTGGATTGTAATATAATTGAAATATAAAAAGATACTAAAACAGTGCATAACAATGTTATAAAATTTAAAAAATATCGTGGTAATAATTAAAAAAAAGATAAAAAATTATTGGTGAAAAGAAATGCTTCGAAAATTGACGAATTTACAAAAGTTATGTAAATATAATAATTGGTATTATAAATCAATGTACTTTTTTACATTAATTGCATGTAAAATAATGAATATGTATTTGCTTATATATTATTATAATTTACTCGTAAATATTTTGGGTAATATACCAATAGAGAATTATTCTGTTAAGCTTACATTCAAAATAAGTTATAATAATATAAAAAAAAAACATATTAATTCAAAATAAAATACAAATTATCATTAAATTTTAATTTCATTTAAACTCAAAAAACACAATTATATTTTTTAATTATCTTTTTTAAATATATCAGGTACTTATCTATTCAATATTACATGAGCCTAAATGAATGAATAATAAGAGAATAATATTATATTAACAATAAAAATATCAGCCATTCATATTATAAGCAATTTTTAAAAAGTTTACTTAGAGCAAACGACTAGCTGTTTTATGTTTTCTTTTTTATCTTCCAAGATATAGCTTTTTAAAAATTTAAGATTCTTTTGATATAACATATATTTCTACAAAAAAAGGTTCATATTTATTAATGATAATAGGTTACATGTTTTCTAAGCATAGTACTTATATCCTACTACTGTTCAAAAAAAGACAAAGGATGTAGAGCGCGAGATAAATTAAAATCAGATGGGAAAATTATAAATGAAGACAATTTAAATCGCGGATATCCTCCGCCAAAATATGTTGTGATGTAAAATGGTTAATATGTAAAAGTGTCATATGACTAAGCCTGATGATAAGATATTATGGATATACTTCAATTTTTTTTTACACATTTAAATTTTTTCTTTCACTTTTATGATCACACGTTAAATAAAATTACATTTCATGGATACCTTTTTGGTATTTAACGTTATGCAATGATGTTAGGGGTCAAAAACTCATCAATGAGATGAAACTTCAAGAGCAGTGACAGCCGAAGCCATGAAATGGATGGTTTGTAGTTCGATACGTTTTGTACCAAAAAGAAATAAGTCTTCCCATGGTGACGGTTTACTGGAAATTTATCAAAACCGAGAAAGTCCGTGAAAAGTACTTTTGTTTAATATACAATCACTTTGATTGAATTAAGTAGTCTAAGTAGTGAAATTCTTTAAAATTAAATCTTTTTAGGAGAAAAATGTATATGTATATATTTGGTTTATGCCATGATTATATCGGTAATTATTATAGTCTAAAATGAAGTCGCTAAACATTAAGAGCAGCATATAAGTAGTTTGTTCATCGATATTTAATTTTTAGAGGGTAGGCTGTCACTTTCCGCCTAATTCTGGAGATACTCAACGCTGCCCTTGGCCTTAAAATGAACCTACTATATTATTAGTATATTTAATTTGTATTTTTTTGCAGGAGCCTATGAAATTAGATATATACCAACAAAACAGGGCACGAAATTACTAATGCTGAACGGTTACACGTTTTCTAAAAACACACGATACCAAGGTTATTATTGTTCTAAGAAGGCCAGAGGTTGCAAAGCTAGAGTTAAGTTTAATTCTAAAGGATTACTAGTGGACAATGAAAGGTTACGTCATAATCACCTTCCGCCGGAGTACGTTATAACGGCGTCTGGGCAATATGTCAAAATGTCCTCATAAAAATGTTTATTTAAATCGTTATACATTTGAAATATAAGAAAAGACAAAGATGTGCATAGCAATGCTTAAAAATAGAAAAAAAATACCCCAACAATATAAAAAATCGTGCTAATAATAAAAAAAAAACATTATTGCTAAAACATATGCTACGGAAATTCATGTACAAAATAGTGTAGTAGTATAAAATTGTATATGGTAATTTATATTATAAATCAATGTACGTTTTTTTGGCATTAATTGCATGTAAAATAATAATTATGTGTTTTGTATATATAATGATTATTTGCTAATGTACTTCTTTTTTGTTTATTTATTAATTTATTTGTACATAACTAAGTATAATATGCATTGGTACCTCATTTACACGTAAATATTTTGGTTTTTATACCAATAGAGAATTATTGAGAAAGCTTACATTAACAATAAGCTATAATAATATAAAAAAAATATTGACTGGAAATAAAATACAAAATTTTAATTTAATATATTCTAAAATCTTAAAAAAATATTTTTTTATTATCTTTTTCAAATATATAAGATACCTATCTCTTATTACATTTAAATACTTAAAGCGGAATAACATTAAATAAACAATAAAAACATCAGTTACTCATATTATAAGCAATATCTAATAAGTTTACTAAGAGCAAACGACTAATAGTTTTTGCATATATTTTGATGATATTAGAAACGTGAAATTTGGACAGATATTAATTTTTATAATTTGAACACCCACTAAGAAGGGATTTTGAAAAATTTCTACCCTGATAAATATTTTATTGAGCACCTGTTTCATAGATTATTAAAATTGAACCTCTAAACTGAAAATAATTTCATAAATATATTTAATAAATATTCGTATAGTTCAAGCGGGCGAAGCCGCCCCTGTCCGCTAGTTTCATATAAAGTACTTATTGTTGGTATTGCAAACAGATGGACTGATATCTGCAGAGCTTTGATTCTTACGTTACATAATTATTAACATTTTTCCATAACAATTGCTCTTGCGCTAAAAGTTATTAATTAATTACATAATACTCGACTAATCGACTCGCGAATAAGCCTCTTAAATTCACTTATTAATTACTATAAACGCAACGGTTGTGAATTCAATCTCCACTCGGGGTAATGAATTGTTTACATCTTCCCGCTCTGGAACACAAAGCGCGGCGTCGAACTCCGATCTAATGGAGAATGAGAAGCTGAAAACATAAATTTGGAATAGTAACAATTACATTCTTTGGGAGCATGGGACCTTCCATGAAAGAAAGTAAATTTACATAGTTCATTACAGATGATTTACCTTACAAATTCCTCAAGACGAGGCAAGGTGGGTTTTTGCTGATGTACGACGGCTATACATTCTCTAAGCGGAATCACACCAGGAACTATTACTGTTCAAAAAAAGATCAAGGCTGCAAAGCGAGCGTTAAGATTGGCGAAGACGGTGTATTGTTGGTTCGTAAAGTTTGTCACAAACATCATCCGCCTAAGTATTTTGTAACAAAAGATGGGGTTTACATCAAATTGTCATCATAGTTTTAAATTAATATAGAAATTCTAAAGAGGTTTTTGTTTGTTTTTAGTTTTATTTTGATTAATAAATCTCCATAGAGAAGGTTAGGCTTAAATAGTTATTCGTTATGGTTTTATTTTGTTTTTGATACACTCTCACAACACAACTCAGTGAATATAAAAGATTAGCAACCGTTTTTTAATTATTATGCTAAGCGATGTCAGTATTATTGATATGATTGTTTGTTCTTAAACAGAAATTAACACGTTTGTTGTTTTCAGAAGATTACCAAATTATAACAACGAACAAAGCTACTTTATTAATGGTAAACGGATATACTTACGCGAAACACTCGCAGGGCTTGAACTATTATTGTTCAAAGAAAAATAACAGATGTAGAGCTCGGGTGAAATTGGATGAAAATGGTTTTATCAAAGAAAAAACAGAAGATTTTGTGCATAATCATCCTCCACCTAAATATAAGAAATTGACCAATGGAATGTATATCAAGATATAATTAAAATATAATATATTCATAGATATAAAGAAAAGTTTTGTGTTATTATCTTTTCTACAAGTAATATGCATATATATTTTAATTCTATATTAACTCTTCTATAGGATACTTTATCGGAATTTTTACTTTATTACTGTAAATATATCAAAACTTATAATTCCAATAGTTGAAACATTATGAAAGGTAAGGAAAACATATATATATATATATTATATATAGTTTTTTGTATGCTACTATAATAAAACTGATACTACTTTCTCTTTATCTAAGTGCAACTATATTATTTTAGCTTATACAGAGTGGTATAAAAGATCTATAGGTAATGTATGACGACTTTAATTTCAGATCATATCACGGATTTCCAGTTCATCAGGACAAAAAGAGCTATATTATTGATGTTTAACAATTATACATACGCAAAAGATAATAAATCCCAAAATTATTATTGTTCGAAAAGAACACAAGGGTGTAAAGCGCGAGTGACACTAAAAGATAACGGTATACTTATTAAAGATGTTAGAAATGTAATTCATTTTCATCCTCCACCGACATATATAAGAACTTCTAGTGGAATTTATATGAAAATTTCATCTTAATCCTTAGTTTTGGTAATTGTAATTAAACATACATACACAACAATAATCAATTTAATAAGCATGAAAAATCTCTTACTTATGTTTTATTAATTCAATAAAAAAAATTGTGGACATACGGTTGTCACGTTACTGTTCCTGTTTTGTTTTTAATTTTGTTATTTTGTTATAATTGGTTTTAAGTACAATTAGTTTGAGTGTAATGTGTAAATATATGTATTTCGTAATTAGCTCCAATGTAGATATTAATTATGTCAGTGTTATAGCGATGTATATACAGGATGTTAAATAAAAGACCTATGATAAATTTTCTTGATGTATTATTTGTATTTTATTAAAAACGAATACTAAAATTTACGATTAGCCAAAGACAATTTGTATATTTTATAAATATTTACTATAATTGTTTATGGTCTCTTGTTTACAGATTTAATCTACTCATTTATAACAACAGATAAGTGCGTTTTGCTAATGCTAAACAACTTTACTTATGCCAAACACTGTAAGTCTGATAATTATTATTGTTCGAAGAAGACGGTGGCGGGATGCAAAGCGCGATTTAAGCTTGTTAATGACCAATTGTGCATAAAGGATCCAACACAGCTGAATCATAATCACGACCCTCCCCATTATGTCAGGACATCTTCTGGAAGATATATTAAAATGTCTTCTTAAATAAATTGTTTGTGTCAAACACATTGTTTTTTAATGTCTCTCCTCCTTTCCTTTTTTAATTTAAAATATTTTTTTTACTAATTTTTAATCTACTATTTCGATTGAAATGTGTTCTAGATTCCCTGTGTTACAAGATTGTAGAGAGAATGTCTGGTGGACGTTTGTTATTGCTCCAAGAACATACATTTTCTACTAGTAATGGAAGAAATTATTATTGCTCGAAGAAAGACCAAGGATGCAAGGCGCGGGTGAAATTGGAAAATAAACAAATTGTAGTACTTAAACCAGAGCATCTAATTCATAATCACTCGAAGCCCGATTATTTTATTACCTCGTCTGGCATGTATGTAAAGGTGTCCCAATAAAGAGAAAAATATCTAAACAACATTAAAAGTCTTGTCTTGTGGGTGTGTGTATTTTTTTAAAATGATTCTCAATAAAGGATTTTTAATGTATAATTATTTATATTTAACCCTTAAGTAAGGCTTACGCCCGCAGCGTTTTTATTAGACAAACCCGCAGATTTACCCGCTTGAATTATATGCTTATTTATGTGTTTAATAAACTGTATAGTGTTCGTGTTCTAATATGCTTGTTGTTTTTTAAAATATCATGTAGACAATGTAACTTTGAGTACTACCTTTTAAGATCGGTGCAGTGTTTCTTGTGTTTTATTTTAATAATATATTTATATTTTATGATTCGTATTATCGAATATTGATTTTACAAAAAATCCGTTGAGTGTTTTTTGATTCTGTTAATATTATATTAACCGACCAAATCAATATTTTTTTATATATTTCTTATATAGAATGGATTTTTCTATTCTTTTATTAGATTTATTTAGATATTTTAAGTTCCAACGATTTATTACAGACCAATTGGAGTACAAATTAATACCAACACGCAGCGGTAAATATCTACTTATGTTAAACGACTACACGTATTCTCAAATGAGAAAAACCAACAATTATTATTGCTCTAAAAAGGATTCTGGATGTAAAGCTCGCGTGAAGCTTTTAGATGATGGCGGTATATCACCGAACTCCGTTATTTCTCATGTTCATCCTCCTCCAAAATATATGATTACAGCATCTGGACACTATATCAAGATTCATAACTAATTCAGTATTATTTGAAATGATTTTGTCAATTTACTGTCTTGTAGTCAAGGCATAAAATCAATGCCAATTATTTATTATAGAATATATAAATTGTATAAAAAATTAATAGTTTAACTGAAATTATTCCGACTTTTACTTTTATTAATATTTCTTACAGATTACATTAGTCCATATTTTGAGTTTGTGAAATCAGAAAGAGGCGGCGAACTGTTAGTCAGCAATGGTTATACTTTCTCTCGATGCAGTAAATTTGTTTGGAGATGCTCCACGAATTATCCATTTTGCAGGGCAAAGCTTAGAATGTGTAAAGGACAAGTGATATACGAACATTTTGAGCATAGTCATCCAAGACGTACATTGAAAGTATTTAATTAACCTAAGTCTTATTCAGACAGGATCTGGGCGCTACATAAAAATATTTAGAAATCTGGAGGACCAGTACGTTATTTTTCGCTCTTGTAAAACGTTTCTAAATATATGTCTTTCTTTAGTGTATGATTACTACATCAAAATTCATAACTGATGTAGATTTTGTTGTTGAACTAATTTTACCCGCTCACTGTTTCTTACTTAAGCGATACATTTTGTCATTTATAGTAGAATACAAGCGTTGTAAGAAAAACATGAAGTTTAACTTAAATAATTTCCTAAGTATTATATAAGAAAATAAAAATAAAAAATATTTTTCAGATCACCAGAGCACAGATGTGCTTAAAATACCAACGCCATATGGAAAATATCTGGTAATGATAGACGGTTATACTTATTCACAGATGCGTGATACAAAACATTATTATTGTTCTAAGAAAAATGTTGGGTGTAAAGCAAGAGTCAAAATAAACGACATGGGTCAATTAATATTCGTTTCGCCAGCGGCTCATACTCATCCTAGACCAAAATATGTATTAACGTCTGAGGGACAATATGTTAAGATTTAAAATTAATCTGTCAAAGCCATAAATAAAGAAATAGTTTCTTCTTCATCGTTAAAATATGAATTAAAAGGAACTTCCAGTTTCTAAATAATAAATCGATATAAAAAGGATAATATTCGTTTTATTAGGTATTTTTAAGAAATGATAGTTGTGTGTAATATCATGAGAAATTATAATAATTTAAAAAACTATTAATATGAAATTTATTTCTGGCACGATAAAAATATACTCAAATTAAAATAAATATTTTTTCTTAGATCAGATTTTACAGAGTTAGAATATGAATTGGTTTCCTCGCGAATTGCGTTTGATTGAGCAATTAGATATGATTTACTTTGTTTATTCCTTTTAAGGACATGTAATAATTGTGTCAATTGTTGGTAGGCCTTAAAAATAAATAAAAGCCAAACAGTTGCTAGTATCAGAAGTTTTTACTTGATAAAACAGACTAATGCCGATGTATGATCATGAGAAACACAAATTAGTGTCACCCGCCTATAAAGCGCAAAGAAGATACTGAAGGAATTATATTATTATTTTGTATAATATTGAGGTTGTCGTGGCGTAGGGTCACAAGCGTGCCACTGTATATATATGTGAAGATTTTAGGTTCGATTTCTTCTCTGGGGAATGAAGTATTTTTCATTTTCCCGCTCTGGTAACGAGACAAATGCGTGCCGTTAAGTTACCGCCTTAAAATGCTTCCAGAATTCGGCGGCAAGTGGGCAACACTCCCATCTCAATGAACATGGAGATGTAGTAAACATATGTAGACTCATCTTCCTAGGAAATACACGAAAACACCCATCTACAAGTCAAATGTTTGTCTCCAGCTCAATAACGCAAGAGTTGTGTATATAGCTTCTTTACCTTCATCATTTGAATATTGGTATATTTTTTAATAAAGTGCTTCCTGTCTTTTCTTTAAAGAATGTAATTATTATTTTGTCCTTTTTAGGATTACCTACCTCGAAAGGAGAAAGCTATGTCTTATAGTACAGATAAAATAAAATTGCGTCAACTTAAGTTATACTTTTTTTCGCAGACCTACAATTCTGAAATTGGTGAGAAAACCATAGGGGCTTTCTCACCAATTTTCACTCACGATTCCGACGCACTTAGCGTGTTTTTTAATTATGTGTGACTTTTCAACAATATTTAATAAATATAAGCTGCATATGTATCATTTCTCTTTTATGTTTCTCGAAGTTAAAAGATAATTAACAATTAATTTTCAGGTTTTATGTCCTATGACATAATATTGTCCAGAAGAGGAAAAAATCTGATACTCATCAATGGATATACATTTTCTCAACAAACTCAACGTCTTTGGATTTGTACAAAATACCCCAGATGTAAAGCCAAAATTAGTAGAAATGTTGATGACTCTGTAACCATTTTATCAGATCAGCACAATCATAGTGCGGATAAAATTGTTAAGACGCATGATGGAAAATTAATTCGTGTTTAATATTAAATTAGTATACATACAAATAAGTACTACAATTATAACATTTTTGCCTATCCTTAAGTAGTATATTTTTGTGTAATCTCATATGTACACGTAACATGCCTATTTGTATTGGTTTTGACGACGCAAATCTTGTATTGGTTTTGACGACGCAAAGCTATAATCCACGGTCTTTGGGATCTAAAAGAGGTTGAATAATAGTAGTCAGAAATGGCTTAATTTTCTCTCGATGCAGTTAATTTAATTGGAGATGCTTTGAAAATTATCCATCTTACAAACTAAGTCTCTCGAAATCGTATGTTGAAGTACAAAACACTTTATTGGTGGAAATGTAATTTAATTGAAAGGAGTGTTGCCTAAGTATTACCCGTTCAGTTCTCTTTTGCGGTGGAAACGGGGTTTAAAGTGTAAGAGAACGGTAGTTCATTTTGTTTCAATTCTTACACAGCACCGGAGATTAAGCATGTAATAGGTATTTACAAACGGGGAAACGACTGATGTTCATCGATGAATACCTCTTCTCTCAAATACTCAAACGTTATTGGGGATATTCCAGCAAAATCACGGATTGCAAGGTAACACTCTCAACTTAAGGAGCACGGAGACGTAGCAAGCATATGTAGGGAACATACTCATCCTCCTAGGATCCTAGGAAATACACGAAAACACCCATCTACAAGGAAAATTAAAAATTTTGAGTCTAATAGTTTTCTCTGTACTTTGTCTGTCTCAACCTCAATAACGCAAAAGTTGTATATATATAGTTTCCTTACCATCATCATATGAATATTTATATATTATTAATAGTGTGCTTCCCTTTTTTTTTTATATAATTTAATTACGATTTAACCCTTTTTTTCAACAATATTTAAGTATAAGATTCATACGTGTCAATTCTTTTTTGATTCTATAAATTAAAATTAGATTACAAATAATTTTCAGGCATTGTTCCCTATGATATCATGATGTCCAGAAGAGGAAAAGATCTGATACACATTAATGGATACTTATTTTCTCAAAGAACTCAACGAATTTGGGGTTGTACTAAGTACCCCAGGTGTAAAGCAAAAATTTGTAGAAATGTTGATGGCTCCATAACAATTTTATTAGATCAGCACAATCATAGTACTGAAAAAATTGTTAAGACGCTCGATGGAACATTAGTACGTGTTTAATATTAAAGTAATTTAAATACAAATAAGAACTGGAATTCTTATATTTTTGTCTAACATCATATGTATTTGTTTTGTCGACGCATAGCTTGTTTTATTATTTTAGTCCATGTTTCGAGCTTTGATAATAATCAGAAATGTCTTAACTTTCTCTCGGTGCAGATTAAAATTTAGTCACAGATGCTTTACAAATGAGCCGTCTTGCAAGGCGACACTTATTCTCTCGAAACCGTACCTTGAAAAACCATCGTATTACCAATCGTGCCATTAACATTTTTACTTAAATAAAAAATAATATATCATTTGCATTTTATTTGTGTTTTTTTTTATAAACCTAAAAATATTTAGATAAGTTAAATTTATTACATAACCAGATCTACTTAAAAGCCGTAGACTAGGCTAGATCTTAAAAAAACTAGAGTTCAGGCAAAAATTTGAACAATCTATTCATATTGTTATATACTTATAGGACTGTTGCTATACGACGTGGTGAAATCGCAGAGGGGAAGGGACTTGCTTCTGGTCGAAGGATTTACTTACGCTCGTGGCGGACGGTACCGCTGGATCTGCTCCACCCACCACCCATCCTGCAAAGCCAAGCTTCGTTTGAACAAGGAAGGAGACATCATCCTCTACTATAACGTTCATAACCACGAAGCTAAGAAAATCTATAAAACCTACACTGGACAATGTATAAGAATGTAATATATCGTAGTCTAGTTATTCGGACTTAATTTTTTTTCTATTTTTATAGATTAAGGCTTTATTTAGGTTATTAATTAGTTATTAACCTAAGCATACTATAGCGGTAATCTCAGTATAATATTATGGCATGTTTTAGATAAGGGTTTTTTGTCTAGTTTAAGTAAATATAATCGTAAAGTATAGATCAAATTAGGTATACTAATTACATGATAATTAAGGATATATTAAATTGACGCATCATTGCTTCTATATAATTAATTCAATATGCACTTTATTAAATAGATATTTTAAGTACATTGTTGTTTTTTTACCCGTTACCCCTTAAATATAAGTGTAAGGTAAATTTGAGATAGTAAATTATATAGATATAATAAGTTATCTGACCACAGCATAGGCTCTGCCTAGTTTGGTATCCGATAGTTTATAAAAATATAACATTATAAAATAATCATACACGTTAATTGTAAAGTTATTGACATTAATATGTGTTATTCAATTAATTCAATATGAATTTATATTAATTATCACATTAAGGGAAAATCTCTACTTTTTATACAAGGATACACGTTCTGCCGGGCATTTTTTTCGAGTTCTGCGGATCATTTGTTAGAAATAAAGATGGAGTAACTTGTAGATTGTGAAATTTAATGTATGTACTCCCTATAGTACTCGTGTTTTAACCCCCCTACTGATTTATTTTATAGATTTTGATGTTTATTATAACATAGTTTTACTTCATATGTTTAAGTAAATATGCAAAATTTGATATTACAACATTTTTGGACAACAGTACAACGCAATTGTAAGTAAATAAATGGTTCATCTTGTGTGTATTTATTAAACCTACCTCCCTATGTATTTCCTTATTTTCCTTTCTTTTATTGTCAATTATATTAATAATTGATGAATGAGCTTTTTGTGTTTTAAACAATTTATTAAGTTGCATTTTTAAATAAACTTAATAGTAAAAGTTGTTTTTTTTATCAAAAAATCTAATGCTTTACAATTAAGACAGTTCGTTTTAGTTTATAAAATAATAAAATTTTATTTACAAATTCATGTCAGAGTTTTATTTTTAACTAGCAGCCCAAACGCTGCTTCACCCGTTTGAACTTATTGTTTTAAAAATAAAAAAAATGTTACCTACATTTTATAATATATATAATACATAATTTGTTAACGTTAGATAACTACAAAAAAGGCGCTCCATAGGACAATAAAAGAATATTAGTAACTTTATTTGATATGAGTAATGGAATAATTTATATTGCAGATAATGAGCATGCAAAATTTATTAAACTGATGAGCAACAAGCGATTATTGATGGTAGAAGGCTACACGTTCGCCAGAGCCGCTGGTCGGCACTGGTACTGCTCGAAGAGAACAAAAGGTTGTAAGGCAAGAGTTTATTTGAATATCAGTGGAACAGTCGTGATTTACTGTGATAACATTCACAATCACGAGCCACCAGTCTATAAGCAAGGTTTGACAGGTGAATATTTTAAGGTTTCTGGATAGTTTTATTGGACATCCTTATTGCACCGGTAACCCGATTACATCGGGTCCGTCATCCTTTTATGGGACAGTCTGTACGCTTTTACAATAGGATCCCAGAAAACGTCCGAGAATGTTCTATATCAC
>DWAO01003810.1:0-13612 GCA_018230605.1 Heliconius congener
AAATGGAAATATAAATTTAAGTAAATATTTCATCTCTCCGAGTGGGGATCGAACCTACAACCAGTCGGTTGTACAGTCACACCTCGTGTCGCTGCGCCACGACTGACCTCATTGTTTTATATCTTAAAATATTAAAAAGATCGATGTCTGAAGCAGTTATTGGAGAGTTTGATGTATTTAGTTATATGTCTACACAAAAACCGCATCAAAATGAAAAAATATATATTAATTCTAGTCGTCGCCCGCAACTTTGTTTGGGCAGAATTTAAATTAAATAATTTATTTATTAATTTCAATTACTTACTAAAGAAATACTTTTTATCCAATATAGAGTTAAAAAGGATCGGATAAAAGGATTAAAAAGTATTAAGAAGGAGGTTAAAAGACAATTGTCTTTTAACAATTGGTTGAGGCCAGCCGTGGCGCACGGACCAAGTGTGTGATTGTAAACGCGACAGATTATAGGTTCGATTCTCACTGTAAAAATGAAATATTGGACTTTTAAGGAGTATATTAACACTAGATTTCCACATTCTATGTGTCTACAACATAACTGTTATGCATCTTCGTAAAGCTAAAAAACCTTTATCTCTAATATCTAACTTTTTTATGTCTGTATTATCATAATTTAAAATCTACAGAATTCCTTAGTTAGTAAACATTAGATTGCAGTGCCCTTATTACAATAAACTTGGCCCTAACTTAGAGCTACGTCACATAGGCGTGCTACGACGCTACACCGCTACGCCGTAGCGTGCAACGAAAGTACTGACTTAGCAAATATTCTCACGCTATCGTTGAAAGGCCAATAAATTAAATGTAATAATACAATTTGGTAATTAATTATTATAAAAAATATAGCCCTTTACACATTCTTAAATTATTAATCTATACTAAGGATAGAATGTTTTTTAACTTCACGCTACATCTCGCACATAGCAGAGTAGGCAGAGCGAATCGGAATATTTAGTGTTAAGACACTCCATTGCCTACTTTTCACCCCCCATTCTGAAGACATTGTATGTTGAGTGGTGGAACTCAACGCCGCGCTTTGCCTCGTTACCAAAGCGAAAAAATAGAAATATATTAATTTCTACAGTAGGAATCGAACCCACAATGTGTTGTCTTTACAGTTGCACGCTTGTGCTCTTTGCAACTACTTAGCCTCTTTATGAATCATATTGAAATCTTAAAATATTTTTTAAATTATTTTGGACCGTTTCCGTAATGAGTACGTTATTTCAACTACTTTTGCCCTTACTACTTTGAATTTAAGTAATATCTAAAATTAATTATTCTGAACATATTTAATTGTTTCAAAAACTTTTGTTTCATTTTATTTAATTTTTTTATAAGTAAAATCACAGACTATTAAACTTTATCGATATTCGATTTACAAATTACTTAACCCAGGCAGTCTTGATAGAAAAAAACGTTCTGGTTCTAATGTACGCTAAATCAGACTAGACGCTGACACAATAACCCGTCTCGTCTTCAAACCATCAAATTTACATCAAAATGAAACATATATATTCATAGTCATCCTCTAAAATATGATTCGGTCACGCCTAAAAATTCTGGTTAAAGGATTCCTTGCATTGAGTTCAAGGAACCGTCGAATGAAGGCACGCAATTACCGACTGACTCATGGCCAGAACGAGCAGTATGCGGCGTTCCAATTGCAACTCTGTTGTATTTTCTCCCGATTATCAGCCTGCCTTTAAGATGCAGCCGAGGGGTGCGAAAGGGGGTGAAGCAACGCGGCGCCTCAGTCTACCCGTGGCAGCCGCGCCGGACGCACGCCTCATGCCATAGCGTACAAATGAAGACTCCGCGGTTTTACAATTCGCGAACAACGTACACTTGTTACCGTAAACCAGCTTGTTTCTGTTGATTGTGATACTCTACCAACTGGTAGAGACCATTTAGGACTGTTCCCGTTTGTGGCTAATGTGAGTTGACATTTTGCAGACTGCGTCTGCAAATCACGTGCCCTAGATTTGGGGTGTCGTCGTTGGACTGCACGAATGCTACTTTTACATTTATTTACAACCAGGCAAAGCTTTTTGTAGAATAAGTAGACTTCAGAGACTTGAAAGTAGTCACATAGTCGATTTTTGTTTTAATATGTAGTTTATTTATTTACTGTACTGTTTTAATATAATTTCAATATTATTGCTAAAGATATTATTAATATTAAAGGATATTCATTATGTATGAAGGCGATTGGCAAGGCAATTTTTCATGTCTGCGTGGTACAATATGCTAGTCCTTTAAACTATTTCCATATCATTATCAAAATAGCCTCTTTTATAAATCATTGCATTGACATTTTCATGTAAGTAGTGGTCTTAAAATCTATATAACCATTTAACAGAATCACATTGACTCTACTGTCGCGCCTGTCGTGCTTATATCGTTTTGTGCAGCGTAATGCATTTCGGTACGTATGCAAGTTGTAATAGAGTTGCTTTTCAAATGAAGGAACGGAAGTAGATACATTAAACTCAACTGTAAATTTACTATCTTATTTCTTCATTTTTAGTTAGCTCTTCTGCAATGCTCCGCCACTCGTTTGACTTTTCCGCAGACGGATGGATACGCTTACTGTAGGTCTAGACATGTGTGTAACGTAGTATTGTGTTACTTGACGTATTGTTCTACGACTAAAGTATATGTAGGGTTTGAAGGGCGCGTTGCACACGTGTATGAGTTAAGGTAAATAATTGCTACCACGTGGTCCAATTAGCCTCCCCTCGACCCCTCTGGTTGAGCACCTTCTTCGGGTATATTTTTATTATATTATTATATTAGGCTAACACATTTGATAATACATTCTAATTACATTTATAGAAATGAAATAAAAAAAATTGACTAGATTTGTCATTTAATTGGGACTACAATTAGATTTTTAGACTTTATCAGAGATGACTATCATTTTTGAACTACACAGACGACTTAATAATCCAAACGGATCATTTGGCAGAACACATTAGATGAGGCTGTGTGCGTGTAAGGCGGTGGTGTGGGGAGCCGCGGGTGGAGGGCACATGACGATCGATGCGGCGTCGTCGTATCATTTGCGTTTCTCTCCCCGCTCCCCGCGGCCCGGCGAGCCACTGACACCTTGTTTTTGAAGGCATGAAAGTCACATGGTCTAATTATAACGACATTTGTTATGTTCATTTATTAAGTTGTTTGGTTTCGTGTTATAACAGAGTTCATTTAGAACTTTCAAGATTGGAAATTTAATTATATCTTGAAATTTATATAGAAAACAACATTATGAGGGAATTCAGTAATATTTAATATCTTTATTTCCATACAAATTGAGTAATTAGAACAATATTATATAAGATATTAGATGAAATCCTTTTTTATCCGTTCTTGACGATTTTCATTTTATTTTATAGATATCGTATCTGGTAGAGACGAATCGATCAATTTGATTTGACATATGTCTGGCGTGGTTAGTGTTGATAGAGTCCACCCTCGGGTTAAGAAGTTACAATTGTACTTATATAGAGAGATAGAAAGACTATTTGTCTATTAATCTAACTTTTTTTTTATAAGGTTTAAAAGTAAATTATAAAAGATTAGTTTCTTTCAATTTGTTTTGATATATTTTTCAATTACTTATATGAATTTAAAGTTGCATCAAAGTAGTTATTTGTTAAAAATATTAATTTATTTACTCATATACCTAATTGATTCATAGAAAGTGACAAATTGAGTGATGCTCTTCTACTAGATTTTATCCGTGTCGCATGATGTATTAAAATAATGAATTTCAAACTAAATAAAAAAATATTATTACTGCTGGAATTTCGAGAACTCCTCTTTAAATATTCTCTTCCAAAGGAACCTGCATGTTTAAGTTCAACTTTCTTTTCGTTAGTTTCGTCTGTGCCATTTCTATCAATCACTCTGTAGCATCATATGACGATTACCTCAATATTATAGTAAATAATTAACATTAACTTAATTAATTTGTAGTTGAAAGTATATGTGGAAATTTTGAGTAAGTAATGGCGCAGGGGTATAAGAGTGTGACTGTAAACGCGACAGGTTGTGGGTGTGATGTGTCATTTCCACACAAGGATATTAAATATTTAATACTTTTATTATCTCGTTCTGGTAACGAGGCAAAGTGGAGCGTTGAGCTCCGCTACTCAAAACGCAATGCCTCCAGAATTCAGCGAAAAATGAGTAACGGAATTGTATTAATGAGTACGAAGTATTTTAAAACTATGTTTCCAGGTCCCCTTTGTCTACCCTGCTACGTGTGGGACCCATTGTGAAGCTAAAAAAATATAATTATTCTCCGATCATGGATTGAACCTAAAACTTTCACATTTGCATTCGTTAACAGACGCTATTCCAGTGCGGTACGACGATTTAAAATACATATATTTAATCTTAATATTTTAAACCAGACGTCTTCCAAATCGAAATACTTAAATTTCTACATAAATGAAATGTTCAATTTATTGTTATGGCCGTCTACGTTTATAGAGACTCAAATAGCTTTCTATATATTAAGATATTAAAGAGTTATCTTAAACCGTAGAGACTTCCATTTCAGAAAATTAGTTTTTCGTTTGATTCTGAAATTTTTAAGTTATGTTTAAAAAAAATTAAGTTTTTATTTAATATCCAATAGCTGGGGCTATTTCAATTGGGCAAATATATTCAAATATATGGGGAAGAATTCGGTGAAAAGCAGCCAACGGAACTATTTTAATGGGAACAGAGTATCTTAACACTAGGTTCCCAAGTTGCCTCTGCCTATCCAGCTACGTGTGGAATACGGCGTGGAGCATATTATGTTTAGCCAGTATTTAGCAAAGGTGACTGACGAAAGCAAAACCTTGTCTCATTTTAATATTCTAATTGTTAACTAACATAAAGAAATATTGGTTCCAACTGAATAACTCGTTTAGTTACTACACAAATTTAATCATTTCGCCTAGTGGGGAGGTAGCTGTGACCGCAAGCACCGCTCGTCACTCTTACTTATTTGTTTCTAACCATGCGGGTAAAACTACAGAGAAAAACGATATATAAGCTTATAAGAGCTTTAAAACGTGGCTGAGATGTTGTTTCTTTGTATCTTAATCAATGATTGTTTTACAGGAAGATAAAATAAAAAAAAAACAAAAAAATACGTTGTTATAAAAATGCATTGGCAAACTATGGATGGTTAAAACTTAATAATGTCAAGTTAATTGAAAATTCGATATTAAATCAATGATTTTATTTACTGCGCTATAAATATATTTTTAAACTGTAGAAACATAGACAGAGTATATTTCACTGCATTATCACCGTTTACTTTCCATAAGTTTAAATACTTGTGACAAATAAGAAACATATAGATAATCAGATTTAGTTGAATTTATTCCATTGTAGTGCAGCGGCTCAGCGTCTAGCTATGAACAAAACGGTCATGGGTTCGATCCACCTAGTGGACATTATATATACACCTTCCAACCACGATATATTACTTTAATTTATTCGTCCTGGTAAATAAAGAGCGCGGCGTATTGTTTCGCCACTCAACATGTGACAAAATTTAGGGAGTCCATGGGAAACGGAGTGTCTTAACACTCTTTTCCCTTCGTTTATCTTGCTCTATGGGATACAGCGTGAAGCTGAAATCAGATTAAGTCATATACTATCTCTCTATATATACTTTCATAAGTACATTTCGAGTTACATGCGTGAACTTAACGAGTGGAAATTACGATTGTTTTACATCGACCCCAACTCACATAACTGTGTTACGAGTTTTGATTACTTTTTGAAATGTAATATTTACTTAATGTAGTCTGTACTTGAAAGAAAAATATTAAGTAGAGCTCGGATATCGATCATTTTACTTAATTTACGACTTTCTATGAAAATTTGAATAACTAAATTATCTACCTAAATAGAGTAAACATAAGCAGTGGAGGCACTTTCACTCTCTAATCATAAGTAACGTCATCATGTAACGTGATGGGCCTTAAATGGTAAAATACCATTTTACTGGAGGAGATTTTAAATCGACTAGTTTTGGATTCGTTCCCCACTCGAGGAGATGAAATATTTTACTTACATTTATATTTTCATTTCTTCACTCTGGTGTTGAGGCAAGGCGCAGCGTTGAGTTCCGCCACTCAACACGCAGTGCCTCCAGAACTCAGTGGAAAGTGGGGAACGGTGAGCCTTAACAATAGGTTCCCTCTGCCTACCCTGCTGCGTACGGGAGCACGGGTAGGCAGTACAGCGTGAAGCTCATTTTACTACAATATCCGTGAAATAAATAAAAATAAAAACTTTAATTTTATATATTTGTGTTCAAACAATCCAATTGATCCCAACAGCTTTACATTGTCGACGTCTTGGTATTACTTTTTTGTATACCCCCACACTATTTTATTATTAACCACAGCTCCCGTCGCGCAGTGAGTCTCACTTTGTGGAATGAATTTATTTCGTTTCTTAGTTCTGGTAAAATATAAAGCGCGGCGTTGAATTCCGCCACTCAACATTCAATGTCTCGAAAATTGGTCGCCAAATGGGCAACGGAATGTTTTTACATTATGTTCCCTCTGCCTACTACTACTACTAGTACATGCAGTCGTTATTTTACGTAAAGTAAAAAAAAATATAAGCTGTATTAGACACTAAAATTCGAAGGAAAATTTGGCTCCAAGAACTAATGTAAAGTTAGTTATTATTTCATAATTATTTTGCGGTCATTACATTGGCTGAGTTTTTTGGCACCACCACTTTATTTTGGGCTGCATTTGTATATAATTTACTTTTCTTTTGTTGCGTATCTTATAATCTCTATATTTATACTTAAAATACTCTGACAGATACAAATATTTTACATTATTTTTTAGATTTTATTTTATTTTCTGGTTTGGTAATTGCTTTATTTTTAGGGATTTGTAAAAAAAATCAGTTTTTAAGTTATACCTTTTCATTTCACATTGTTAAAAAATTTTAAACGAAGGCAGAAGTATTGGTCATTTTCCGTCCAATATTTGACGTGATATGGCGATAATGGCGGACTCAACACCACGCATACTATCTACCAGAGCGAGAGAGAAGGAGAGAGAGAGAAAGATAAAAACACTATATGTAATCATGTCATCATTTAGCTTAACTTTCTTTTAATTATTATTTTCATTTCTTTTTTTTTCAATTTGTTCTCCACTTTCCACCGAATTCTTACTTTTTTTGAGGCATTACGTGTTAAGCGGCGAAACACAACGCCGTGTTTTGCTTTGTTGCCAGAGCATGGAAATGGAATCAAACCCTCAACCGTCGTATTTACAGACCGTCGTAGCGCAGGTACACACTTGTGTCCTTGCGCTACGTCGGCCTTTAATATTCATATTATAGGAAATGATTTAATTTTATTAAATTGATTATTAATAGTAGTGATGACTATGCTACTCTACTAAATGTTCAAAAACGACCCTTATTTCGTTTGACTGAAATTTGACACTGAAAGCAATAACGTAGTTTACGTAATAACTTTCAGTGAAAAATCTCTTTTTAACTATGCTTAGCGTACGTATATTCAAATAAAATGAACAAATACATATTATCACGCTATATTGCATATGTAGAAGGAATTTAGTGTATCGAACTACACAAATTCAGAGTCATATCTATAACTCTACCCGCGTCGTGGAAATGAAAATAATTAATTCACCCGATTGGGAATCGATCGTACAACCATCGCGTTTACAGTCAGTCACTGTACCGCTGCGCTACTATGTTCCAATTAATGAGCAATAATAAAAGAATCTCCTAACACAAAACGATTCAAAATGTGAAGTAATATAAAATATTTACAATTAACCTTTCGGGGCTTACAATATATCAAGCTACCCTCAAGTTACCCTCAGGGGTGGTTTTTTGTATTGCACGCCATTTTATATCTTATCTTATATGGAAAACATTTGAACTATAACGACTTAGTGGAAAAAGCGTATTTCCTGCTATTTGATGAAATTATACAAAATCGTGGCATGTTTTATGGGATAGGGCTCGAATCACACCTGGGGTTGTACAAAAATATATATTTATACTATTTGTAACATTCTCTTTTTTAGCAGAGTAGGTAGAGGGAATCTAGGGTCTTAGTGCTAATACACTTAGTTTCTTTCCTTTTAAGATACTTGCGTTTTCCACTATTCACCGAATTCTGGAGGCATTGCGTATTTAATGGCAGAACTCAACGCAACGCTTTGCGTCCTACTCCAGTGACGAAACTTTATTTTAAGCTTCACAATGTATCCGCGAGTAGCGTAACTCAACACCGCAAATATATAATATTTTCAAACAACAGAATTTTTCATTTTACGTCTTAAAATCAACACAAACAAAGTTGCGGGGAACGTCTAGTATTCAATACAACAACATGGAGTTCAAATATAGATTTAATTATACCTAAAATATTTTTAGAAAATGTATGAAAATTTTAGCTTACCGAGAAGCGTAAAATTTGAACCGTTTTGAAAAAAAAACTAACGTAACATAAAATTGAGTCTACAGATAAATATGCCTTAGAGCTCTGACCATTCTTCGTATCGCTCCCTCGCCTTGCTGTGGTAACGAGGCAAAGCGCAGCGTTGAGCTCAGCCATTCGGCGGAAACTAATATCGTCTTATCGTCTTAAACTCAATAAATAAATAATAATAAAAAACTACATTACTATTAAATTTTTATACATTACTATTAATTGCTAATAAAAATAAAAATAATTGAGACCAGTCGTGGTGCATTTAAGCGACTGTAAACGTGACTAGTTAGATTCGATTCCTATTCCAGGAAATGAAACATTTCTTATTTTAATATTTTCTCGTTCGTATAACGAGGCAAAACGCGGCGTTAAATTCTACCATTGAACACGCAATACCTCTGGACTTTGGCATAATGTGGAAAACGGAAATATCTTAATGGGAACGGAATGTCTGTTTTGTGCTGGATACAGTGTGAAGTTAGTAGAAATTAATAACTTATGCGTGCAATGCGTGCCCATTAAAATATTATCCATATATAGCTTCACGCTGTATCCCGCATATAGAAGGGGAAGGAAGAAGGAACTTAATGTTAAAACACTCCATTACCCACTTTCCAGTAATTTCTTGAGACATTGAATTCCGTCTCTCAAAACGCAATGAAAAGCGGGGAACGGCGTGTTCTAATGAGAACAAAATGTTTTAAGACCAGGTTCCCAGATTCCCCCTACCTTCGCTGTAATTGCTTTGTGCAGAGTACCACTGAAAAAATAGGAAACTTTTAACAGGAAACAGCTCTGGGAGCTAAATATATTGCGTGTCCGCTTGGAGCGGTGTTGAAGTAATTACAAAAATATGAATGAATTACCTCGCATGCATCGCATAGTAAATGTCAAATCCAAAGCCACCCTTACATGTATATGTATATATAGCCCTTTTTATTTTAACCGACCGAAAAAAAAACATCAATTGAATCTAGAAATATGGAAAGTTAATCTTAGAGTACACTCAAATATAATAAATAATGGTATAAACCTCTTCCGTTACTGAGTGACTGACAGAAAACGCACAGATGAAACTACTGTACTTGGAAACGTTGAATCTGCATGTTACCTATATGCAATGGTTAGGGAGCTCTAAGAGGAGTTTTCGAAATCTCTGGTACCGGTGGTGTCGTAAGAGGCGACTAAAGTACGTGTGGTAGAGTCACGTCGCCAGCAATGGCAACACGCATGGGCAGACTCGACCGGATCATTACCACCCCCGGCATTTAATACCGGCGTGAAATAGCGGCTTTATGCCACTACGTTTCGCATCAGATAATGCCGGGCTCCGGCGTCCAACCCACCTTAAAAGCCGGCAACGCACCCGTAGCTCCTCTGGTGTAGCACGGGGCCGTGGGCGGCGGTAATAACTACCATCAATTGACCCGAACGCTCGTTTGCCGTGTCTATTGCATAAAAAAAAAACTATGAGAAATATGGATTATTCATTTTGTCTTAAACTCCAGACAATGAATTTGCGAACGACGACAACTTTAATAATATAAATTGGAATCGAAAATAAACTCCACAAATTAGGTCATGATAGAAAGATATCACATCACCTATTCAACGATATACTTATTTGAGGAAGTCTTCTTGAAACTTATAGAGTTTGAGAAATCTATGAAATCTAGAAATTTCCTTTTAAAAACTAAAACTATAAAAAGTTATAAGATTAAATGTTTTATCATTTGATTCTTTTATAACTAAACTTTGAATAAATATTCTTCTATAATGGACGATGTGGTAAAATAAGTAATATTCGACTGGAGACGCATTGGCCGCAGGTTTGATTTCCACTTACAGCCATTATAATTAAATTATTTATATATACTAGCTTGGAAATGAAAAAAACACGAGCTTAGGATCTCTCAAACAACAATATTTCTAAATAGAATTAATGTTGTCAGAGGATCTGACCAGTGTTTCTAATAATCTTGCTCACTGTATGTGGAAGAAGACTATATGTACATATGTGTACCCATTTAGACGTCAATTATACAAAATAATATAAAGTATATTTTTTTATTTCATCTGCTGTATCCCAGATAGCATAGCAGTTATATAGCATATTGCGTGTTATGGGAAGGTTCCCATAGCTGCGCTGTCTTGTTACCATAGTGAGTAAATAAAATTCCTCCTTCCGGGTGGGAATCGAACCCACAACCGTCGCGTTGACAATCAAACGCTATGCCACTACGTCGCAATGACATCGCAATAAAATTAACCGCTAAAATTGTATATTTGATCAAAGTCGTCTGTTTGTATCGGCGTAAATAGTTTGTGGGGCTACATCGTCAATTACACAGTACTGCTAGACACAGGCAATGTCAGCTAGGTCACCTCTGGGACGTCTTAGGGACGCTAAGTAGGGATGTTTGGCTCAACTTAAATTATTTGGAAGCTTTTATTCGACTCTATAGTAGAAATGGGGCTTTTTATCTATATAATATATACCCGCTAGTGTTTTTTATTGAATTAGTGAGATGTCATGTTACATTATGTTTTTTTTTTAATAACCTCTTGCCTCCATGGCATACCACTTTCACCTCTTCCACCATCAAATACCTCTTCATACATGCCTTCTGAGGGTCTTCTTTCTTAATATAAATATTTTCTGTAAATTTTTCGTCAATTATTTTTTGACATCACCAGAGTACGGTTTTCTTCATCCTTACTGTGACATCCTCACCAGTACTGCCATTTTATACCTATATCTCTTCATTGCGGATTAGGACAGCAAAGCTGACTCCGTACATCCAACAAAGAGATCATACCTCAGATCCTTTCGTAGAATAAGTAACTAAAGTTAATTTTATCTTTACTTATCTGCATAAGCAAATTCTAAATATTCTAATTGACTTTAGCAAGCGATTTTAAATCGTCGAAAGAATTGAAAATTACTCGGGAACCAGTTCTCCTAAAGCGCCATCAAAGAACTCAGTTTTTCAATAGAAAGATTATAGCGTCGTTGCGGAATTGTGCAGCATCTGGATGTAAGCTAGATAATTTTTGGTTCTATTCCCACTCGGGGAAATAGTTATATTTAATTTTTTATTGCTCTGCTCCGGTACAAAAAACGCGTGGTTGAAATTCGCCACTCAATACGCAATTCCCTGGTAATTCATTTGGCATCTTTTGGGGAGTAAGCACTGGGCTCTCCCTGCCTATTTGCACGAAAAAAGTGTAAAGCAGTTTTTAATATTCTAATAATCTATAATGATTGGAAAGCATTTCAAAAATATTGTGGTAGGTAAAAAGTAGTTTGTGTGATGTATCTTTTAATAACAAGAGTTCCTTTTTCAGAGTACGATGTGTCCCAGACTTAGCAGGGTAGGCAAAGGGAAGCGTTACGCCAGTTAGTTTTCCACGGTCTGCCCAATTTGAGAGACATAGTGCGTTGAAGGGCAAAACTTAACGCCGTAGTAACAAGATAAAGCAATCTTGTTACTAATGTTAGAAAATGAAAATAAATATAATTATTACATCGAGTTGATACCGAGCTCACAACCATCACTATTACAGTCATACACTATCCCACTGCACCACGACGGCCTCCTATTTTTATTTGCAATATTTAAATCAAAGATCTTTCAGAAGAATGCCTTTAAGGAATCTTTTTGTTTCTAAAACAAATTAAAGAATGTTTTTCTTTGTTTCTTTATATATAATTTATGTAATTAGATTTGTGAAACAAGATGAAATTGTTTAAACGAAAATGTGTTTTAAAACGATCAATTACTTAATTTTTTTTTACTGTTTTTTTATTGTTGCATGATTCTATAGCGTTTAACTGTACTGCACGTACGGTAGGTACCAGGTACATTTATAGTAGGGTAGGTACCTGAAAACCTAGCCTTAAGGCACTTCGTTCCCATTAAAATACTTCCCGCTAAATTCTGAGGTATTATGGGTTGTGTGGTGGTACTTAACGCTGTGTGTGTATGTATGCATTGTGCATGCGTGTACGAGTGTGTGTATGTGATATTGAATTATTTTAGGAGATTTTCGTTTTCTTTATAAGTTAAGCCTTGTAACCAATTTTGAAGTTACAGTCGCGTTTACAATCATCCATACCCTTGTGCCACTGGGCCACGACGGAATCAGAGTACATTACCTTCTTTTGAGTAAAATTGTTTGACTAAAACTCGACAAGAGTAAATAATGCAATGTCTTAACAGTATGTTCTCCGATATTTCGATTATCACTTTCCATCCAGTTTCCGAGACATTACGCGTTGATTAATGAAACTACGCTTTTTTTTGTCTTCTTACTATATATAGTACGGAACTGAAAAGTGTTTTGGAGTTTGAATCGAACCCACAACCGTCATGTAAACAGCCATTTCCACAACGGTCTCAATATACATACCAAGAAAAATATCACTTTAAACCGTTATAAATTCAGATAAGCCCCCATTCATTGCTCACCGCCAATTAAAATGACTCCTAAATCTCCTAAATGTGACCGAGCGTTGCAAGTTCCATTATATAAATTAAAATTTTTAGTACCTAAAGAAAAGCATCTTTTTATACTTATTGTATTTTTTTAATTTATTTTTTTATTTGTATTGCTATCTGGAGAGAGAATGCAATGTAACATTTCTTCTCTCTGTGGTACGTAATTATACCGATATTCATAGAGACCACAACGCCACATGTACGAGTATGTACATAAATTATCCTACAATGGTACCCGAATTGAAACAAATAAGAATTTTGGGGATGTCATAGTGTAGCCCCACGGTGTTTAACTGTAAACACGACGTTTGTGCGATTCTAACTAGAGAGAATGAGTGAGAGACACCCACAGTAGAGTGACAGCCGGCACTTCTACCAAACGTGAAGGGAGTTACAGACAGGATTGGCAATATCTTAAGAAGAGCTTCCACAAAAACCATATTCAAGCCTATCAAGAAAGTGAGCCAATTCTTGAGACCAGTGAAAAGTAACATTCCTTTAGAGTGTGCAGGTGTATATAAACTAAATTGTGACTGTGGCTTATCATACATCGGTCAAACAAAGAGAAGCATCGGTGTTAGGG